>OZ010596.1:44762469-44832469 GCA_963932145.1 Acanthosepion lycidas | reverse complement strand
TGCCACTGAAAGTGGGGAGTGAGGCAGGCGCCCGCAAAAGCATGGATCGCCGGTCAAGTAAAGGGATAGAACGATTCATATAATGCTGCTGCTTCTTCCTCTGTCTTCACGTTGGCTTAGTATTTTTAAAACTTTACTTAAGAAGCCTGATGGATCGGCGACAACTAGGGATTCGAGGTAGACACACGCAATACAAGCATGAAATCAAGACCAAAGAAAGCTGCATTAATTCTCACATACATATTACATTTGCCTTTTCACTTGATTTCACACCGAGACATATATACATGTATCTCTCTCTCCTTCAATATATATATATATATATATATATATATATATATATAAGAAATGTACTCTTAAGGTGTGCTATATTTATGGGATAAAATGCTCAATATCAGAGATAGAGCGGGTGTAAATTGACATATATATATATATATATATATATATATATATATATATATATATATATAAATTAATAGTAGTACTCGTTTGGAAAACCTCGGATAGCTCAACTTGCAGATATGTCAGGACAAATCGGTACCCTAGGAAAAAAATTGCAAATAAAAAAGAAAGAACTAAAAACATCAGAACGAGACGAAACCAATCGCCAAGTGCTTAAAGTCCTTAGTCCAAAGAAGAAAAAAAACACACAACTAAGTAGAAAGATTAAAACGTAGAGTGCTCAATAAGCTAAGTAGAGCGATAAACTGGAATACGCAAGCCAGGCAAATCTACCTCGCTCGTTAGGATTTATTCGAATATATATATATATATTTATATATATATATATATATATATATATATATAGATATATATATATATAGAGAGAGAGAGAGAGAGCGAGCGAGAGTGATAGGAAAAAAATCCCGGTGGTTAAGTAATTGAAGAAGATCTTAATATTAGGTTGGTGCCAAAATAATGACGTAATAATGTCGTTTTTCGACGTATTTTTTAACGTCAAAAAACGACATTATTACGTCATTATTTTTGCACCAACCTAATATATATATATATATATATATATATATATATATATATATATATATATATATATATATTTGTGTGTGTGTGTGTCCGAATAAAGAGAAAGAACACTCAGGTTTAGAATTCACGGTTCTTTAGCATTTATGTTTATAAAAAAGTGCCCGATACAACGTAATGCATAACATTTTAATATTTGTATTTAAAAAATATTTTACATCGCGACACTGAAATATCTATGATTCGAAACTTAAATCATGTTCCATTTTCAAGCGATGTTGGGTAACTTTTGATCAAAATGATTTATTTTTGAAAACGGAATGTTTTTTTTATTTATTTAAGAGTTAAGAAGGAAAGAGGAACAAGATTTCAAAACAAGTTTGAATAACACACACGCCCCAACCTGCATTGCTACACTTTTCGGCTTTAGCTTTGACTTGTCTTTTCAAAGAAGACAAACCCATAAAAAATTTTAAATCTTGATGATTCAATCATCCTTCTAACACAGTCGTCCGCAAGCTTATTTTTTTTTTCTGGGCCGCATTTTCCGAATTAAATTTGACCGCGCCCCATCAAATCTTATTTCTTAAAAAATACATAAAAAAAAAAACAAAGAAAAAACAAACAAACAAGATAGTATTAAAGAGAGATAACTTCGGCTTTGAAGTCAGAACATTATCATTGATAACTCTCTCCTGTAATTTGCAGACCCTAGTTACTATATTCTTAATACTTGATATAATTCAAAAATATCACAATGATAAAATCGGTCTATAATTATTTATAACTATTTAGACTGGGACTCATGCATGCAATTTCAAGTAATCCATAATAATATTTTAAATTTTGAATTCATAATTATTTATACCTATGCGACTAATGCATGCATTTTTAAAACTGTTTCTAAGTATTTGATTGTCTTTCAGTCTTTCCGCCTCACCTGATACCCTCTTCCGCCTCACCTGCTACCCTCTTTCGCTGCAATTATGAAGCGAACCGTTTGGAAACCACAGGTCTAGGATGCTAATTTCGATAATTTTCGCTGCAAGAAACTCAATTAAAAGAGTTTAAATGTCAGTTTGTTTTTATCTTGGTAAATTAACAGAATAAATCTTCTTCATTCTCCACTAATGGCATTTCGGAAGGAAAATTTGTTTGCGCCTCACCAAATGTTGTATGATAAAAAAAATACATTTAAAAATAAAATAAAAATACAGAGAGGGTTAAAGAAAGAAAATCGCAGATTCGAACTCAGAACATTATCATTAAAAACTCTCTCAACCAATTTGCGGACCCTAGTTACTATATTCTTAATACTTGATATAAAGCAAAAATATCACAATGATAAAATCAGTCTATAATTATTTATAACTATTTAGACTGGGACTGATGAATTCAATTACAAGTAATCCATAATAATATTTTAAAATTTCAGATCATAATTATTTTTGGCATATGAATATTTTGAAATTGTTTCTTAATCTTTGATTGTCTTTGAATCATTCCGCCTCACTTGCTATCCTCGTCCGCCTCACCTGCTATCCTCATCTGTATCACCTATGAGGCGCGCTGCACCTTTTGATTACCACTTATTTAGGTAATGACTAGACTCGACGTTGCTTCAACGTGATATGGGCGTATAAGAAGAGAGAGAGAGAGAGAAAGAAGAAGAATAGAGAAATAAGAAGAGAGAAGAAGTGAAAAGAAGAGAGAAAGAAAAATAAGAGAGAAAGAAGAAGACGAGAGAGGTGAGAGGGAAAAAGAAGAAGAAGAAAAGAGAAAAAGAAGAAGAAAAGAGAAAAAGAAGAAGAAAAGAGAGAAAGTAGAAGTGAGAAGTGAGAAAAAGAAGGTAGAAGAAGAGAGAAGGAAGAAGAAAAGAGAGAAAGAAGAAGAAGAGATAAGAAGTGAGAAGAAGGTGGGAGAAAGAAGAAGAGAGAAGAAGTGAGGAGGAGAAGAGAGAACAAAGAATATAAAAGAGAGAAAGATGATGAGAAGTGAGAAGAATAAAAGACAAATAAGAAGAAAAGAGAGAAAGAAGAAATAGAAAAAAAGCAAAGTACAAGAGAGAAATGAGAAGAAGAAGAAGAAGAAGAAGAAGAAGAAGAAGAAGAAGAAGACATCTTGAACACGATAAAAACAAAAAAAAACAACGGTTAATTAAAAAAAATCAAAAACCTTCCATTCATTCTTGAATGTTCTATCAGTTGCCATGTCTAAATGATAAAATACGCTAAAAGGGTTACACGGTTTCTTTTAACATTTTCAGCTTTGATAAGATGTTCAGAATTCACTGACAAGGGGAGATAACTGCAGATTCAAAGTTAGAACAATATCATTGATAACTCTCTCTTCCACTTTGCGGACCCTAATTACTTAATACTTAATATAATTAAAAAATGTCACAATGATAAAATCAGTCAATAATTATTTATAACTATTTATACTGGGACTCATGCATGCAATTACAAGTAATCCATAATATTTTAAAATTTCAAATCATATTTATTTTTGGCATATGATTTTTTTAAAACTATTTCTAAATCTTCGATTGTCTTTCAATCATTCCGCCTCAAACGCTATCCCCTTCCGCTGCATCTATGAGGGGGAACCGTACTGTTTAGGAACCACTACTCTAGAGAGACACAATCGCCGACATCCTGAAAGGACACGAGAATAGCATAAGAATCTTCGGTTCCAAACCAATTTTAAACCTGCTCTATACCAAAAACATTTAATTTGAAAACATTAAAACATGACATTGGCTGGGGCACAAAGATGCCCTTGCTATTTCCATAATTCCTAAATCTAATCGACAGGACGTTGATCAGATATAACTGAAGTGAGATACCAACTCTAATATCCAATTTGTTTTCAAAAAAAGTTTGCAAACATCTCGCTACAGTAGGCTTCAAATAAATTTGTTCTTTTTTATTTATTTAGTTCCTAGCCCCGAGCTAAAACGTCCTGTACACAAACACTTCTTTGAAATTTTACCTTTTCGTTTTTTGTTTTCTCTCTCTTCTTTACTATATTTTTTTTATCCTCCGTTCCAAAGCTTAGCTTCAATGTCATTCACAGTGAAACGTTTAGTACACAAGAGACACGCCCCCGTCGGCCGACGCAAAACAAGGTCAAATGTATCATTCTCCTGGAAATACAATGAATAAAAGGCCGACTTAACGCAAACACGAACAAGCACGCATAGACACAAGGACATAGACCTCTTTACACAATCATATATAAATATAACTTCATTTATTTATCTATGCCAGTTTGATGAGGAAAGAAGATTTACTAAGAAGAAAATGCATTGAGAGTGCGCTAATCTCGCAAGTCTCGACAGTAAACCTAAGACCAGGACCTTACATAATATCACCGCTCATCACAAAAGCAACAGTTAGCTTATTGGAAATGGCAAATTTAATCTATTAACTTGGAATTAAGGCAAACAATTAAAGCTTCAAGTTTTTTTTCAAGAAAGATTGTAGTTTAAAAGCGATAAAATCGACGCACATATAATATATCTTAGGTACAAAAACTTTAAAATGCGTTTTAAAAAATGATTAACTTGAAGCTTTAATTGTTTGCCTTAATTCAAAGTTAATAGATTAAATTTGCCATTTCCAATAAGCAAAATATTTTGGTGTATTTCAAACTGAATTTGAACTGATTCGAACTTTTCGTTCGACTTATCAATAAAATCAATGTATTCGGGCCATACTGACAGCTTTGTCATGATTTCGTTTATTAAAAAAATTTAAAAAGATAAAACACATTTTCCTAAAACGTTATTTGACAAAAATGTCCGATTTACAGTTTAATATGAATTGAAACAATCATTACTGACTTTTACTTGAAAATATCGCAGAAATTCAGCTTCATTAAGAATGAGATGCTTTTTTTTTTTGTGTTTAGTCTGATTTTAGTGAAATTTAAGTAAGGGGCACATCAACTGGAAAATTTACTTGAACGATATAACGTGGTCATCTTTTATATATATATATATATATATATATATATATATATATATATATATATATATTTATATATTTAGCAGCCGAGTAATCTTTAAAGTTTAAAATACATTAAACATTCAAATATTCCATTGAATTTAAGGTACTTTGGCATTTTAGCATTACGAAGTCATTTGTTGAGAAAATGTCACCAAATTACCAATTTTGAATTTATTATAAATAACTCACTTAATTTCTGGTTAATGTCGTGTATGAACGTCAGTATTTTCAAATAGCAACAATTTATATAGAAATAAATTCAAAATAATAGTGGAAAATGGAATCGGCGTTTGAGTTTAAATTGGTTCTTACGAATTTGGGGTGCACTTTTCGCAAACAACTTTTCTGTTCTCAAATGTGGTAAAGAAAATAGTAGACTAAAAAGTTTAGACGTCGCAGGCAACCACATTAAGAGAAAGGTAAAATAGAAAATCAAAGAGAAGGCAACGGGAAACCACTCCAATATCTTTCCTAAGAAGTCATGGCAATTCACAGATAATAAAGAAAAGGAATCTGTGGAGAAGGCTACTGGAAACCACTCCACTATCTTTCCCAAGAAGTCATGGCAATTCACAGATAATAAAGAAAAGGAACCTGTGGAAAAGGCTACTGGAAACCACTCCACTATCTTTCCCAAGAAGTCAGGGCAATTCACAGATAATAAAGAAAAGGAATCTGTAGAGAAGGCAACGGGAAACCACTTCCCTTTATTTCCCAAGAGCTCTTGGCAATTCACTAATGATAAATGAAAGGAATTTGTAGAGAAGGCAGTCGGAAACTACTCTTATTCCGAGCCAGTCGCCAGGTAAACGAAAACTCAGAGTTACTTAGATAATCCGCCGCTGGCGCCCAAGACCAGAAGACGCGAAACTCCTCCTCCAAATCGAGCCGCTCACGTAGAGGATCATTCGCGGCCCCCTCCACTAGATGACGATAGAAGACCCTCCTAGTCGGAGAAAGGTCACTGGACTGAGAAATGTCCTTCAAGGCGTATCGACACTTGCGAAGGAAACTCGATAGAACACGCGGCTTACGACGGCGCCCAGCCCGAGATGGGTGCGATTGATGATAAGGCAAGGGAAGGCCATAATCGAATCTCTTGACAACGCGCGGCGTAGGATAGCCAACCTCGATGCGAGCTTGTGACTCGCCAAGTGTGGCATTCCCAGCCACCCCCCTGACACGGACGTTGTGCACAGACTTTTCTGTCGACCTGATGCTTGCGTCCCCTCCGCAAAATGGACGATAGCGAGCGCTCGAGCAGCTTCTTAAGATAGGAAGTACGGCCAAGCGATAAAGGACAAGAGGAAAGACGTAAGTAGCACACGCCTCCGCCCTGCCCTTCACGGACAACATCCGTCGACGCCAAATCTCACCGGTTGCGTCGGCCTTTGCCCGTACTTCTGACCAGTTTTTCTGCAGCTGTAGGTCGGGTTCAAGCTACACTCCAAGAATGCGAATATGACCGTCCGTCCAACCAAAGGGCCCCGTAAGATTGACCCCCCGTTCCAGGCACCTAACCCCAAGCCGGGAGAATGGTCGCGGTTAATCCTGTCCCCTGTCACCTTTTCGTACCGATCAAGCGCCTTCAGTACCACCTCAATGTCGCTGCGGCACGACACAAAAGTAGATACATCATCGGCGTACGCGGAAACCCTGGCACGAGCCCCTCCAGGAACAGCGACTCCACATAGGGCCGGACTGCACGCCTTGTTTCTTAGCTGGCGTAGGAGAGGCTCCAACGTCAAAGCGTAAAGTAGGGGCGACAGTGGACAAACATTACGATCCGAACGACACAGCGCAAAAGCGCCCGATAGCTTCCCGTTCACCTGTACCATAGCAATGGGGGAGAGATACAGCAGGCTAATCCAGGGTTCGAATCCGGCGGCTTGCAGAACAGCAGCACGGTAGCGATGGTCAACTCTATCAAATGCCTTGGACTGATCTAAATTGATCAGCGCAGCTTGCTCGTCGTCTTTTACACTCACTATGATCGTGCGGATCAGATGCAGGTTGCTCTGAATTATTCGGCCCCTCACAGGTCAAGTCTGCTCAGGACCAAAAATTCCCTTTTCCGATGTCATAACAATTTGCAGACCTTAAGAAATAAAAAAAAAAAAAAAAGAATCGAAGTAGAGCTATGAATATTTTTAGATGGGTATGACATTCAAAAAAGGGTGGAAAATACGAGCCGGCCAAAGAGATGCCGAAAAGGAGTCGCTGTCCTTCTGATTCAATTACTGGAATAAAAAAAAACAAAAAACATCGCATCTGATGAGGAAAGCCTGCGTTTAAATTTTATGAAACGCGTCGACATAATATTAGGTTTGTGCAAAAATAATGACGTTTCTGACATTAAAAAATACGTCAAAAAACGTCATTATTTTTGCACCAACCTAATATCTTAACAGCCGTGAATATTGTATGAGGCGGTGACAGTTCAAAAGTTAATTTGCCTGTTTTAGTCTGATGCAATGTCATATTGAATCATATCGGATATTTTCACTGGAGGCATACATTTTATCTGAAATAAAAGCCAATTTTTTCCTCATTTTTTTTTCCATTCCGTGATCCGCATTTTCGTTTTACTTAATTTAACTTTCATTTTCAATCAAATTACTAACATTTAGTTTAAAATATCGCAGGAAAAAATGAAATGTTTTTTTATGAGTTTAGTGGTTTATTCACAGCCTGATTTTGGGAGAAATTCAGGTATGGGGCGTATTAACTCGAAAATATATTTGAACAATACGACAGGAACGTCTTTTATATATATATATATATTTAACTGCCAAATAATCTTTAAAATTTAAAATATTTTAAGGCTTCTAATATTCTATTAAATTTTAGATAATTTGACATTTTAGTCTTACTTAGAAAGACTCTTGTTTAAAAATATTAGAAAAATACCAATAAATTTTACATTTGCAAGTACCTCAATTATTTTCTGCTAATGTCGTGTAGTGACGTCTTCTTCTTCATCATCGTCCCCATCTCCTACTATCCTCCTCCTCCTCCTCCTCTTCTTGTCCCCTCCCTTCATTGTTAGCCACCACTACTCTTAGGCAATCTAACGGTTAGCAATATTGTCTCGCTAGAACAGTTACGACTGAGTAGTGAGTTGGATCCTCACTGGGAGCCCCCTACTTTCGGCCTTGTGCCGCATCTAAGCTACGCTTGGAAAATCACTACTTCTCTTAGCTTAATATGCCATGTGAGTGTCAAATTCTCTAAGGCCTCTTTTCACATTATGTGTCCCAGTAATTTCAAATATCCTTTTCTTATTTCAATCCTAAGGCGCATTGAGAGAGCGAAAGATGCCTTCCAGTATCTAAGCAAAGTATTAAGAAACAGGAAAATCTTGTTAGAAACAAAAATAAAAAAAAAAATCCGTGCCGTGTCTATTAAGGACTTTACCAACGACAGTGCTCCACAGTTTCCTATCCTTTATAGCTCTTAATAAATTTTGTCTTTTTGTTATCTCTCCTAAACCTTATTCCGCCATCAAACTACCCAAGCTCGCTAGGTAGGTTATGTTTTGTTTCCCTCTGTCTCTCTTGCCTTCAATCTGCCCCGTGAGCATCAACTTTTCCAAGCCTTATTTCCTCATTATGTGCCCTAGAAATTTCAACTATTTCTTACATCGCCAACTTTTATTAAATCCATTATATTGGTACCCTTTAGTTTGTCCTCGTTTTATTAACTAATCTATCTATTTTATACACACACACACATACGCACACGCACATACGCACACACTCACACATATATATAATGTTATATTTATGTTGGAATATTGAATTTTTACTGAAATCTAAATATAAGTTATATATATTTAGTTCGCTGGCATTCATTTTAATTTTCGTTGTGAAAGGACATAGGCGTGTCCGAAAGTTGCAAATATTCTAAACAGCAGACATTTTATCAATTGGCCTCATAATATGCAATATAAATATTAGTAGTAGTAGTAGTAGTAGTAGCAGTAAGAGTAGTAGTAGTCTTTTTCGAATGTCTTCGAACTGCCTACTAAGCCTACATACACTAAGGAGCATGGGTAGACAAACATTCTCTCTCTCTCTCTCTCTCTCTCTCTCTCTATATATATATATATATATATATATATATATATATATATATACAGTAAAGGTAATAAATCCTTTGGTATATAATCTAAGTGGATCCTAGTAATAAAAATATTAAAATTGGTCCACAAAAATGAGCTCAATATATATATATATATATATATATATATAAAAGGCTCAAACACTAATATTCCATGGTTAGAATTTATTACATTGGAATCGTAATCACGATCCAAATCATCAGACCTACAACTTCATCTATCTTCTTGGAAATCCATATATATATATATATATATATATATATATATATATATATATATATATATATATATATATATATATATACACACGTTCCATATTAGTTGATTTAAAACAGTGCTCGATAGAGTAACCTAGAGCTTTATAAATACAAATATAAGTAACTATACTCGTTTCGAAAAACCTTCGAAATTTTGATTTGCCAATAATCAAATCAATCACGAAGAAAAAAAAAAGGTTTTAAAAAAAAGAAAGAGCTAGAAACATGAAAGTCTGTCGAAAAAATCGCAGAGATACAGGTTTGAAGCCCAAAGAAAAAAACCCGACACGAGTAAACAACTAACAAAAGAGCTCAATACAACCGTAAAGCAGACCTAGATAAACCTAGTAAGCCTGACAAACCTATCTAGGTTTCACCTAAGCGGATCGTCAGGTGAAACCTGGATAGGTTTGTCTGGTTCACTAAGTTTATATATATATATGTATATATATATATATGTATATATATGTATGTATGTATGTATGTGTATATATATATATATATATATATATATATATATATATATATATATATATATATATATATATATATGTATGTATGTATGTATGTATGTATGTATATATATATATATATATAGAGAGAGAGAGAGAGACCACAAATATTATCTATATATCGCTATCTGTCTATCTATCTATCCATCTATATCTATATCTATATCTATATCTATCTATATCTATATATATATATACAAGGTGACCCCAAAAAACGGAAATTTTTGAAGTACGTATTGCCAAACATGAGCAAGTGGCAACACTGCGAGACAGTGACCTTGAGCAAGTAAACATTTCGCCATTTAGAATTCAAGATGAAATTCACAGTATCCCAGCTGAGATGTTGCAGCAGTCAATGAGGAATCTGAGCAGCAGATTTCAAGAATGCATTCGTACAGGAGGACGCCATCTGCACAACGTCATTTTTAAAAAATGAAAATTCCATCATTGTTTTTTAAATGCCATGTTTTAGAGTTTCAATTACTATGAATAAAATATTTTTCTTCCGTCACTCTTGATTTTATTGGATTGTTAAAATGTTCCCGTTTTTGGGGGTCACCCTATATATGAGGTAATTAACGATACCTAAATTTTAAAATATTTTTTTAAAATTAAAGATCTTTCTTGAAGCTTTTATTTTAGTTTTAATTTCAAGGTAATGGATTAAATTTAATATTTCCAGTAAGCAAAATACTTTGTTGCATTTCAAAACTAATTTAAATTGACTTGAAGTTTTTGTTTTGAAATCGATACCATTGTTAATTTTGGCGCTATTTTTACCTTTCTGTATGTACAATATAATTACTTTTATTAAAAAAATATTTTTCAAAAATAAAATATACTTTTCTGATATATATTTTTTTTGAATTTTTATTTGATAAATATTATTTAATTTAACGATTAATTGATCTGATTTGAAATAAATATTATTTATTTTATGTTTTATATATCGCAGGATCGTATTTTATAAAACGGCATTAGCTGTTTATTTGGCGTGTTGACAGGTTCACAGCTTGAATGACAGACGAAAGCTTAGCTAATATTTTTCTACGGTGGATATATCTGTAAAATATACTGCTGAAATCTCGTGTGGGCGCCTTTTTAAAATAATTTTTAACTACCCAATAATCCTAAAACTTTAAGAAAATATTCTCCATAATCCAATGTTTTATTGAATTTTAGGAATTTGGGATTTAAATTTACTTTAGCTGAAAGAATTAAAATGTCGTGTATGGACACCCGTATTTACAAAAATTTGCAAGTTTATACTCGCAATTTAAAAAAAAAATTCTTTTTAAAATATTACTGTTTGGGGATTTGTACTGAACTTTTCCATTTATGATTAGTAAATATAGCTTTTACTTAATAATAATACTATCGAAAAGGCTGAAATTAATACATAATTTAAAAAAAAATAAAACTTAATCAATTTTTTCTAACTAAAATGTAAAAAAATATGATAACAATTCTTGTAAAATTTCATTATTCATCGAAAAATGATTTTTCTTAAGACATAAATTATCCATAATATATCTTCAACATAAAAGCAAATAAGTTTCTTTTCTAATTAAATAATGTCATAGTTTTATTGCATTTTTTATTTTATTATTCAGAGCAGATTTTCGATAACTGGTGCTCCAGGTTAACAAAAAGTAATTGATTATTTAAATTCTTCAACAGGTCATCCAGACAGAACTGAAGCCTTACAAGGATTTTTTTTATTGGGGGGGGGACTTAATCTTCACAGCAAAAATATGAAGATGATGCATTATTTATGGCAGACACAGAAAGGAAAGTACGGAAATTTCGGAAAAATAGCAAAGGAAAGCGAGAATAATAGACTAAGCACAAATCCTATTGAAACAGAATGTATGATTGTCAGCAAGATTCGAAAGACGAATTGGAGATGTCGAAATCAGTTAGGTCTAGAAAATGTTATTCCGATATCCCTGTGGGTTACCCGAAATGATATACAATTGAAGAAGCCCGGAGGACACGACGTCCGAAACGTTGTGATGATAGCAACGAAGAATGAGGAGAATAGTGTATATAAATTCATTTAATTTTTTTTCAAAAATGATTTTTCTCTGTACGGATCAACGACGCCAAGCTGAATATTATTCACGTTTTGAAACTTCAAACGAAAAACGTTCGTTTCGTACATTAAAAAAATTCTTCACTTTAATGCGTACGTTGGATTAAATTTTCTTTCTCTTCACTAATTATTATGCACCGCGTTTGTCCAGTCATGTGACGTTTGCAGACCAATCGGTGAAGCCCAGTCAGTACAGTGGACAGTTTGGAGCTAGAGACACCGCAAAGAGAAGAGACTTTCTCGACACGTAAATAAAACAGCGTTTCTCAAGATCGGAGAGGAAGCATACAACACTTTTCTATACTTTAGCATTTTCTCTTTCTGGAAATAACAGCTTTCACTTAGGTTCTTCCCACTTCCAAAAAACAGAGCCAAGTATTTGTAACATGTAGACTGCTACGTCACGCAGTGTATAACCGAATGTCCGGGTACTGTATGCCCGGATTTATATTCTTTTATATTTACCTGGTTTTCATCCGGTGAACTGTTTTCATTGGTCCCGTCTCTTTGGTCGTCCTCTTCTCTCTACAGTATTAAGAAGCCAAGAAATTGCTTTAGAAACAAAGAAAATGAATACTAAGTTGTTATATAACATCAGTCGCCACTCAAAGAAAGTAAGTGTATGCTAGACAATCTGCTCCAAGATGTAGGGGAGACTTGAAGGAACAGAAATGTGGTTCTACAGAAGGATATAATGGATAAACCTGTGAGTTACGGTGAGGTTTTAAGGGAATGGAATCGGACACTTATACTTAACATCAGAAAGTGACAGTTGAGATTTTTAAGACTCATAATAAGGAAAGAAGGCGTGGAGAAGCTGACACTCACATGGCGTTGAAGGCAAGAAGGACGAAAGGAAAGCACCGGAGAACCTACCCAAGCAGCTGGTTTTGGGAGAGCTACTGAAAAAACACACCTTACTCAGAGCTAGAAAATGTATGAAGTTATGAAGGTCTATGATCACCCACGTCCTGAAGGTACACAGCACACAAAAGAAGAAGAAGAGGAGGAGGAGGAAGAAGAAAAGATGGAGGAAAAAGAAGTAGAGGAGGAGGAGAAAGAAGAAGAAGAGTATGATGAGCAGAAGCCAGAATAAGAAGAGGAGGAGGAGAAGGAAGAAGAAAAAGGAGGAGGAGCAGGAACAAGAAGAGGAGGAGAAGGAAGAAGAAGAAAAAGAAGAGGAGGAGGAAGAAGAAAAGGACTAGGATGAGAAGGAGAAAGAAGAAGAAGAAGAGGAGGAGGAGGATCAGGAAGAAGAGGTGGAGGATGAGGAATAATAATAATAATCACCACCACTATCACCATCATCATCATCATCATCATCATCATCGGTCAGTCTCAGAGGTGATAAACTGTATTTTTTGTTTTTTTCTCGGCCACATGGTTATACGAAGATTAGGAGAATTTAGAACGGATTCCATCTGCGACTCAAAAATGCGGACGCACACCAAATACTGCAAGAACCAGACCCCACAAGTGATTCATCATCCATAGAAGAAGGAAACACTGCATAAAATCCCATCCCACTTCAATCCTACTTCCGCTCCACCCATCAGGGAACAATAGTATAAAGCATACGCTGTTTGTAACGAGGTTTTGTAGTTGTCGACATCGATTACTGCGCCTCAATTGTACTTGAGAATATCTCGCCACTGGACCGTGGAGCCCTGGTGACATACCGTTTGTGGGATAGTCTGCAAGTGGCTCTGGATTCAGCCTGTCAACAGCATGTTGTGAAAGCTGCTGGTAGCCTATTAATGGTGTTGGGTGTGTGCTGTTGTTCGTGAGGACCTGCAGGGAAATTGAATTTTGTCTTGACAGGTCCAATAACATGAACAGATCTTATTGTAGATAAGAACCAAAAAACATTTCAGAAGCAAAGCAAAAATCAGATTAGTATTTCAGTCTTGCCAGAAAACTGATAAAATTCTGGAAGTTTTTTTTTTTTTTTTTTTACAGTAAGGTTCACCTTTAACAAGGCCCGGAGGTCACTTGAGGTAGAAGGTTACGTTAGGAGGAAATCTGTGAGAATTAACCCTAGTTAAACAGGTTAAAATTGTAGTGATCAGGGAAACATTCTCTTGGAAGTCGGCTCCATAGAGCAGTGGTTTAGCGGAGGTGGGGAAGCTGTTCAAGTGGAATTTACTTCTCACCGGTGGAATACGGAGGGAATATGGATGGTTTGCTTATATGTAAGTCGTATGGCGTGTTCTTGCTGTAAAGGTTTTGAATGGCGGGACCAGGAGTAGTACCAGTTGTACTTAGAGCGCTGGTAACGGTCTTTTGGAACCAAACGCTAGATGAATTTGAGAGCAGTGGAAAATAGAGTCGATGCAGATGATAGTAAACTAAATAACAGCTAGAATAGAAAATAACATCGAAATTAAAGGAGATATATTGACATTTAGAACTGTTCTATAAAAATGTTTAATTTCGAATGCCTGTCGAATATTTTATTAGTATTATTTTTTTTAATAAATCTGTATTCCTTCTATCAGCTTCTTCTATGTACTTAGTAGTTATCAAAGGCTTTTAATGACATTGCATTTGTGTATTTCAGGCATCCTCTTGATGAAGGAGCTACTGTTAAATGAACCCCTAAAATTTCCAGACAGGTGGATTAGAAGGGACGGTCCAATTCTCTAGCCACCTTATTCACTAGATATCATTCCCCTGGCTTCATTCTCTGGGGTTATATTAAAGATATCGCATACCAAACAAAGATATGGGACATTACTTATCTAAAGCAAAAGATCAGTGATGCCATTGCCACCATTGATGAGGCTATGCTACAGCAAACATGGCAAGAAATCGAGTACCGTCTTGATGTGCTTTGTTCACCTAATGGCGTCCATATAGAAGTGTATTAAATAAGTTTTTAAAAAAAATGAATATCGGATAGTAAGATTTTTTTTATTAGACAAAGCATTTTAAAAAACTTTTTTTCCCTGTTTCTTTCAAAAGAGTAGTCACTATACAGGATGCCCATAAAATCTCTTTACAATTTAAAAAGTATGTTACAAAGGCAATTGATGAAATATATTAATCAGATTTGTTCTATGTGCTCAGTAGTTATCAAAGTTTTTTAATCATATTGCATTTGTGTATTCCGGGAATCCTGACGTGTTATACTATTTAGGTACATAGGAAACCTCTGGTGAGCAGTCAAAGTACTGCTTTTAATCAACAAATTTCCCATGATTTTTCTCGAACCATCATCTTTGGTCGAAGCGTGAGACCCCGTCAGGCCAAATAACGGTTCCGGGCAAGATAACGTTTATGCTACATGTTGTTGTTGTTGTTGCTGTTTTTGTTGTTCTTCTTCTTCTTCTGTTCAAGGCGTAAGTGATCATGGCTCTCCACAACTCTAAGCAAATTTTGACCATGATTTTTCTCCCTGATTTCATTTCTGTCAGCCATTTACAGCAGGTAGTCACATAGCCACTATTTCTCTTAGCTTAATATGCCTCGTGAATGTCAAATTCTCTAAGGTCTCTTTTCACATTATGTGTCCCAGGAATTTCAAATTTCCTTTTTCTATTTCAATCCTAACGCGCGTTGTGAGAGCAAAAGTTGCCTTTCAGTGTCTAAGCAAAGTATTAAGAAACAGGAAAATCTTATTAGAAACAAAAATAAAAAAGTACTTATTTTTTATGCAATATCGGTCCTCCTACATGGCAGTGAATGCTGAACAATTCCAGAGGTAATGACCCATAGGGGTTAACTTAGCTGAACCAGGAGGCCAAATTTTAGGGGTAGCATGATCATAAAAGTACTTGATTTTGTCTAGCAAACGCTTTAAGCGGATCATACGGCTCTCCGATGTACTATCAGACGTGAACTGTCTTCTCCTCTCAACGTACAATTTGTATTTGGTGTTTTCGTAAAAATTCGATGCCGGGAGTACATATCTGCTAGTATGGGCTACAGCCAAGAGATCGCAATATTAGAAGGTCCTTGAGGTCCCTCTAGTCTTAGGCCTCTGATGAAACTAAAAATTAAAAATATAAGAACAGAGGAGATTTTCAAATGTAATGGGGCGCCTTTGAACTAATTTTAGACAATTTAGATTATTTTGGAGTGGGTGGTTTTAAATTCGATGGGAAACTTTGAAGTCATTACCTTTCATGACAATGTGATACAAGAAAGTGTTCTTTACTAATCTCAATGATTTAGAATTACTAACTTCGCAATTCGAAGTTGACATTTTTAACAAATAAATGTAGTTAATTTTTTTTCAACAGTACTAGATTAGCAACAAGGACTCGTCGCTTTACAGCTGAATTGGCTAAAAGTCACCGTAAATTCATAGCTATCAATTTAATTGCTTGCACTCCTCGCTTGTGGAATTGTTGTATCCTTTAAGAGCTTACAAACAGACAAAGGTGGTACTCGAGTGAAGGAAAAGCAACACGCGCTTAGATGAAAGAAGAGAGGTTTATTGTAAAAGAGAATACACTACTGAAAGACAAGGAATCATGTAACAGGCTAGTAATTCCCGAGGCAAGGATATCTACCAACCGCCATGGGCGGTCAAATAAGGCACAAGGCCGAATTTAATGTGGGGTATCCCATCCCGTAGTCTCGGCCAAAAATTCCCCGTATAAAATGAGGATCTGTAGCTGCTTCCCGAGACCAGACTCTGCCCTTCGACATAGCCATGTCTAAGTATCATCTCTGCCCGGAGGCAGAGAGTTTGAGCAACTCTAGAATAATTCCCGAAGCAAGGTTATTCACCTTACCTACTCGCGAGGTAGGATATGGAACAAGGACGTTTTTTTAATGTGAGACAAAAACCGAAAATTCCTCGTAGACCCGTATACACGGGGTCGGGTAGCTGTCTACAACTCCAGACGAGACTCTGCCCTACAGCATAGCCTCGTTTGTGTTCATCTCTGCCCGAAGTTAGAGAGTTCGTCCAGCACACCTGGTGACGAATCTCTAATTGCCGAAGCAAGGATAGTTACCTTACACCCCGTATGGCAGGATTTGGCACAAGGCTGTATTTTAATGCGGGACAGAACTGAACCCGTAGGCTCTGGTAAAAAGTTCCCGTTGACCCGTATACACCGGGTCGGGTAGCAGTCTACCACCCAGACGAGACTCGGCCATTTGGTATAGCCTCGTCTGGTTTCCTCTCTGCCCGAAGGCAGAGGGCTCGACCAGGACATCTGGAGACGAATCACCAACTAATTGACGAAGTGAGGTTATTTAACTTACCTACCCGCGAGGCAGGATGTGGCACAAGGCCGTTTTTTAATGCGTGGCAAAAGCGAGCCCGTAGGCTCCGGCAAAAATTCCCCGTAGACTCCGTATACATGGGGTCGGCTGTCTACCACATCAGACTCTTTCCTTCGGCATGGTCTCGGGTGGGTTCCTCTCTGCCCAAAGGCAGAGGGTCCGACCAGCACAGCTTGAGGCGAATCTCTAACTAATTGCCGAAGCAAGGTTATTTACCTTACCCTCCCATGTGTTAGGATGTAGCACAAGGCCGTTTTTTTTTTAATGCGGGGCAGTAACGAGCCCGTAGGATCGGCAAAATTCCCCGCAGACCCCGTATACATGGGGTCGGGTAGCTCTCTACCACCCCAGTCGAGACTCTGACGATTTCGGATAAAATAATATCATGAAATTTCTATTGAAATAAATTGTAAGATTTCACAAATCATTAAAAATATTTTTACACCAAAAACGTATCATCTAAAAATATATCATTTTTTTTATAGACTCGGAGAGCGAATATAAGTAATCACTGCTCTCCCAACTTCTATCAGCTCAGGGGCCTCTTAAGACCTTAATCCTGCCCTACCGTCACATGGAACTGATAAGCAATGCCACCTCTTTGATTTTCAAGAACTCTTGTCGGTGAAGGAATTTGGCATCTCTGTCAATGTCTGACAATTTAGAATATTTTTTTCTTCTTTTCGCCACTGAAGACATCTTATTGTGGCAGGTATAAAGATGTTTTCATATCTGAAACACGAAGGACATAGAGATATTTAAGAATGCCGAAAACACCAAAACTGTGTACTTGATGGCTAAAGCAACGGGAACAGTATGTCTATTCATCTCCTGTGTTACAATCAAGACTTCAAAGGTAGAGCAGAAAAAAATTAAAGTTGTCACCTAAGGCATTAATGTTCTCAAATACATGTCGCACCGCTCATTTCTATCTATTTATCAGTTTCAGCTAACCAGTTTGTTTTGTTTTGTTTTACGGTATATCAACACCTCAATAGTTTATTTAATCCCGAGAAGATTTTTATTGCTAGTAATATTTTTTTTTAAAAATGTATTGCTGGTAATATATTTCCTCAAAAAATCATTGCTGGGTAATATTTTTCTCCTTCAAAAATATATTGATGGTAATATTTTTACAAAAAAATTATAGCTGGTATTAAAACCTATTTTTACACTTTAATAGTGCTATACCCTAGTTTCGGGGTTAACTATTTGCCCATAACTGGGACCCTAACAGTTGCTACCACACCAGCAATTAAGAGGGGTTTCCACCCTTCTCAAAATTTCCTGATCAGAGGACTTGCTGTCGGATGTAGTTTATTGTCACACCCAGGACGCGGATGTAGCTTATCGTTTTACCCAGGACGGCTAATCAATTTGATTTTTATATTTATTTCAGGCCCAAAATATGTTACAGTATTCGAAATATTTTTCAGCAATAAAAGGGAAAAATTAAACCATTTAAATAAATTAAAGCGAAGTTTGCACACTATAAAACTTTTCTTTCTACACAAGGCCCAAGAGCCCCTCAAGGTAAAGGGTTAATGAATGTGGCTGTTGCATTATAGTAAGAGGTGGAGGTAAGCAGTGTAGTTTACCTTAAACTTGAAGTGGTTATAATTGTAATAGACAAAGAAGCATTCTCTCAGAAGACTGTTCCACACTGTAGTGGTTTTTCGAAAAAAAATCTGTTCAAATGGAGCTTACCCCTTTATTAATGGAATATGAGAGGAATGAAGATGAATCGTGTCCTTATACGTAGCAAGGTGGGTCTTACCTGTGAAGATCTGAACTGGCGGAACTAAGGAATACAGATCGTCAGCACTTTTGTTATAAAAATAGCGATAGAGTTACGAAAGGCTTGCGACTTTTCGTCTGTGCCGAAAGTGGCTGTAGAGTGGAAGACAATGCGCCACTCACAATGCGGCGATGATCATGTGTTCAAATTTGCAAAAGGCAAAAAAAAATAAAATAAAATAATAAAGTTGCCGGATACGTAATCTTCTGCAGTAGTGTATTTTTGGATGTCAGAGACATGACTTAAAGAGAAACCAGAAAGAAAGAAAGAAATAATTGAATATAAAGTTTGCACAAGACAAAAGCTTTTAGGAAGCGAAAAAAGACAGAGGCAGCAAAGTGTAAAGAGAACACAAATATGGAGAAAGGAGCAGTTTTCACTATAAATCGTATCTCTGAATCAGGCTGGGATATCTCTGTTGCATGGCTATATTTGGCAATGACAGATCCCGTGGTGATTAATGTAGGAAGAATAAAAAGATTATAAGATAGAGCTTCTGTGCGGAAGAGTGGGAGATTGGTTTAAGCGTATATAAAAGAGTAGAGGAAACGGACGTAACAGAAAGCAGTGGACAGAAATGGAGAAAATTTCGAGTGTAGCAAGTGGTAGGTAAGGGCGAGAGAATTAGTAAAGAACAAAAAAATAAATTAGAAAGAAAGAAGGAAATAGAGGGACAGAAAGAGGTGATGAGAATGAAGGGAATAAAGAAGTTATTTCGAAATATAAAGAAATAGAGAGAGGATGGGGTGGAAGAGGAGGTGGAGGTGGAAGGGAAGTCTTTGAAGTAAGGAAGAATATGGAGTCAATGAACAAAGGAGGAGGGGGAAAGAGAGAGTGAAGAACATAAAAGGGGAAAATGGAAAAGAAGAATAAAAGGAGGAGGGTGAAGAAGAAGAGGAAAAGGAAGAAGAAAAAGAACAAGAAGAAGAAGAAAAAGAACAGGAAGAAGAAGAAAAAGAACAGGAAAAAGAAGAAGAAGAAGAAGAAGAAGAAGAAGAAGAAGAAGAAAAGAAGAAGTAAAAGAACAAAAAGAAGAGGAGGAGGAACACGAACAAGATCAGGAAGAAAAAAAAACAAAAAAGAAGGAGAAAAAGAACAATAACAAGATGAAAAGGAAGAAGAAAAAGAACAGGAAAAAGAACAAGAAGAAGAGGAAGAAGAAGAGGAAGAAGAAGAGGGAGAAGAAGAAGAAAAGAAGAAGGAAAAGAAGGAGGAAAAGAATAAAAAGAAGAGAAGGAGGTGGAAGAAAAACAAGAACAAGATCAGGAAGAAAAAGAACAAAAACGAAGGAGAAAAAGAAGAACAATAACAAGATGGAAAGAAAGATGAAAAAGAGGTGGAAGAAGACAGAGAAGAGGAAGAAGAAAAGAAGAAGAGACGGAAAAAGAAGGAAATGAGAAGAAAATATAGAAAAAGGAAGAGAAAAAACAAAAAGGAAGAAAAAGAAAGAAAGGAATAAATGAGGCAAACAGTAATATAGGGAGCATAAAAATAAACGTAGGAAAAGAGAATAAAAAGATAAAAAAGAAGAAGAAAATGGAAGGAAAAAGAAAGAAGGTGAAAAAGAAAAAAATAACTTAATAGAAAACAAGCACGACAGCGAAAAAAAAAAAGAATGCAAGCGAAAGAAAGAAAGAAAGAAAGAAATGTCGTAATAAGAAGGAAAGAACAAAATAATAAACATGCTCTAAAGAAAACAAGAAAGAAATGAAGAGAATATTGGAATTGGGAGGATAAAAGAAAAACAACAAAAGAAGAAGTCAGCCGTAGGATATGAGCAGAAAAATAGGAAAAGGAAGAGAAAGCAGGAAAAAAAGATTAAACAAGAAGAAAGAAAGAAAGAAAGAAAGAAAGAAAGCGACGAAAGAAAGAAAGAAAGCAGCGAAAGAAAGAAAGCGAGCAAAGAAAGAAAGAACAAAATAATAAATAACCACGAAAGAAAACAAGAGAAAAACTATGCACGCCAGCAAGAAAGAAAGAAAGAAAGAAAGAAAGCAAGAAAGTAAGAAAGAAAGAAAGAAAGAAAGAAAAAAGAAAGAATAGAGTAGAATAAGGAAGATAAAAACAAAAAGAAAACGGAAAATAGAAGAAAAAGAAAGGGAATAGAATAGAAACAAAAGTGAAAGCTGTAAGAATATGAGGGAAAATTTACCACAAGAAGCAATGAAAGAAAGAGTTCGCATCGACAAGGAAGAAGGAAAAGAAAAACGCGCACAAAGAAAAAAGAAGAGATAGAAGTCGTAGCAATAATCGTTGGCGGAAAAAAGAAATAGTTGGGTCTATTAAGAGTAATTTTTATTTTTACTTTTTGTAGACTTTTATCCAAAAATCTATTTCATGTACCCAATTATTATTATTATTATTATTATTATTATTATTGTTATTATTATTATTATTATTATTATTATTATTATTATTATTAATATTAGGATGTATCAATAGTATTTTATTTTTCTTTCCTTTTTATGTCTTTTACTCAAAAGCTTTTTTCGTGTATACATCAAAAGACTAAGATTCAGCTATGTTATTATTATTATTATTATTATTATTATTATTATTATTATTACCACACTTACAGAAGAGAACGATAAAGTAAAAAAAGAAAGAAAAGATAAGACACAATATTTAGACAGTACGTCTGTTTTCTTCACGTTAATTTAAAAATAGCTTACAAGTATGAAACTATAAAAATACAAGTCTTTATACAAACGAGAAAGACGGCTGTACTGGTAATCAGCGTGACATAGCCAAGGTAACGCAGCCAGAATGAATGGAAAGCAACTGAAACGTGAGTAACATGATAGGCATCGTGCTTAACTTAAAATATTTCAGCAGTTGATTAGTTAGTAAGAGCAATTAATAAAACAGTTTAGTGTAAATCTTATGGAAATCTATCATTTCGCTCATTACCCCTGGGAAGGAACGTTAGTAATTTGCATATGTAGCTATCTTCATGTGTTGAAATAATTCTGGATATTTTTTCAGAATGTGTACCTTAAAGTGTTCGTAGTAGTAGTAGTAGTAGTATTAGTAATAATAATAATAGTAATGAATACAAAGGGAAGAAGTTAGTCAATGACCTACTCTAACATGAATGATCTCAAACTTTTTCTTAAAGACGACAATGAGTTGAAAGGTCTCCTCAATACTGTAAAATGTTTAAGTGACGATTTAGGCATGGATTTCAGATTAGATAAATGTGCAAAAGTAACATTCAAGAAAGGGAGAATTACAAAACCACTCTCAGGAGATTTAGATTTTGTCCCAAAGATTAGGGAACTGAAGCAAGAAGAACCCTATAAATAGCTAGGGATTAGTGAAGGAGATGGAATACAGCATAAAGATGAAATGAAGGAGAATGTAAGAAAAGAATTAGTACAAGTGTGTGCGTCTGGTATTGAATTCTGAGCTGACTTCAACATAAAACAGAATATCAATCATAAACGCATAAAATATTATATGTCCTCGTAGTTTAATACAGTTTCAACATCATTAACTGGGCCATAGCTGACATTAAGCGAATCGATGCCAAAACGATAAACTTCTCATTTACCGCCGCATGCATCATCCCAAGGCTGATTTTGATCCTCTGTCTGTGCCCAAGTCCAAAGTAGGTAGAGGATTAGTTCAGCTAGGACTGTCATACAAAACTATATCGATTGGCCTTCAAAGATACCTGGAAACTACTGAAGACTGGACGATGATCTATGTCAAAGAGCATGAAAGAAGAAACTTTATTCAGTAATAAAGGTAGCCAACAATTTCCAAATGGAGTTACCAGAGGATGAAGAAATTCAAATAAAAGGAAAGCAAAGACAAATGCAATCGACTAGGTACAGAAATGATGGCAGGAAAAACGTCTTCACAGTCAACATTCTGCCTGTAGCAAACAAGCAGATGTAGACAAACCCGGACCCCTTAGGGGCAAAGAAATGCAGGTTTTAATCTTGTCGCACAAGACCAATGCCTGCTAACTAAAAGTTACCAAGCTCATATACTGAAAAATTGTGTTATCCCAAAATACAGATTCTTTGATAAATATCCAGAAACAATTGACCATCTTGTATCAGGTTTCACGTTGCTGGCACCTGCTGAATATAAAACCCGGCATGACAGAGTGGGCCAATATCTGCATTGGAAAATCTGCAACATTTACGGAAAGGAAACTGAAAGAAATTGGCATGAAATTAGTCCTGTAACAATTGTCTGGGAATGTACTTTCTTATTGACACGGTAGTTCCTGCAGATTGCAATGTATCTTCACAATCCTATCAATTATTGAATTTGAAATCTAAAAAATGTGGCACATCAATAATTCCAGTTGTAGATTGAGCCCTCCGATAAACTCAATGAGGAGACCCCTGGCAGTTCATGTCTTAAATAAATACAAAATTTTATTCACAAGCAGAGCTCAAGCCTTACGAATAGCTTTATCTATGTAAAATGTGTGGGGACTTAGGTTGTCTGTTTATTCTTAACAAAAATGCTTAGTGTAAAATGTCGTGAATCCATTTCTGACCGTAGGTCGCTAGTTGGGACCCGGAAGAAAATGAGTAAACAAAAGAAAACAAAGGAAATATTTATAATTATTATTATAGAGCAACTCGAACAGCAGGCAAATATACTGATAATTAGGTACAAATATACGAAGCCTAATGTACCTATAATACTTCCAGTCTGATAAAGATATACCATTCACATGCATCGCAATCAAATTTGCGCGATATGGTGACACATTTGAGAAAAGTACCGTATAACGCATATCCCGTGACCCGTAGGAGAACCATGTGTACTGCAGCCACGGCAGAACCGGTGTTTCTTAAGCCAAAGAGCCTGACGCAGCCCAACCCTCTCACTACCGGTTTTGAATTCAGTGTTTTTCCTTCTTCTAGATCGGTTGCCATCCAAGGCTATAAAACCCAGTCTGTCCTGCTATTTACCCATAGCTGGGGGAGAAGAGGAGGATTCGTACCCTTCCCAAGGCTATTAGCTGCGTGCTAATACCTTTGGGAAAGGTACGAATGTAATATGAATGTAATGGATCCAACCCGAATTCGAACTCGGCTCTCCAATTCCTCAATCTGAGCCGCTATCCATTACTCCACCGTGCTTCGTAACTCTTATAATCAGCACCATTGACTACTAAGACACTGAGGAAAGAAAGCATCATTTATCTACGACTCTAAAAACCATCACAGTTGCGAGAGACTGTGCATGATCGTAGAAAGATCCCCATAAGCATGTGTTATACCATCATCTTCGGTTCACATTTTGGTCTTGATCAAAGTTTTTCTCACTAGAAAAAAACAACTTTGTAGTACTGGTGAAAATCCTAAATCTGCTGACGAGTACATGCGCATAGAACCAGCTTTCTTCTTCATAACTATTTAAGGCAAAAAACGTTTCTGATCATAATTCCTATGACCAACGAATGTGTATGAATGTCTTTTTAGTTTTTTTGTTTTTTTTGTTTTTTTAATGAGGTATTATTTCAATCGTAGTGCCGCAAATCGCCGCCTGACGATTCCGCCGAGCATGAAACGGCCTGTCGCCTCTGAGTGCGGACTTCAATGTTCACTTTTTTATTTATATTTACGTACGATCTATCTCTGATATTGAACACTATATTCCATAAATATAGTACACCTCAAAACTATATTTCTTCATATATATATATATATATATATATATATATATATATATGAGAAGAAATATAACATTCCTTCCACACTCTCATACATACACTCACACTAAATTTTATTTTTTATTCCCGGAGTTGTTTTTTCTGCTTTCTTTTTAAATTTGTAGGTCTGATGAATTGGATCGTATTTACGATGGGATAAATTATGACCATGGAATATTAGTGTTTAAGACTTATTATATATATATATATATATATATATATATATATATATATATATATATATATATATGTATATATGAATATATAGTATAATACATTTACTGTAAACATTAAGTCTGATGAGTACGGATATATTTATATCAGATTTTCAACAACTACGTAGGTAGAAATGAATTTGCCTTTAAAAATCTGAGATGGCTACTCAAATATGTTTACCCACAAAATGTATTACTTATAGTATATATTAGGTTGGTGCAAAAATAATGTCGTTTTCTCAAATAAAGTTGAACGTCAAAAACCTATTAATAAAAACTTATTTTTGCACCAACCTAATATATATATATATATATATATATATATATATATATATATATATTGTTTTGTTATAAAAATGTATTTTTCTGCTTTCATGGTGTTTTGTCTGGGGGTTCACTATTTGCCCATAGCTGGAGTCCCAACAGGTGCTACCACCCCGGGTCACAGTGGACCTAGGAAAAACAGCAACTAAGGGGTGGCTCCACGCTCCTCAAAACATTAATTTCTCGATTAGAGACCTTGCTGAAGGATATAGTTTATTGTCGTACCCTGGACAAGCGTTAAAAACCGGTGAGATATTCATTCATGCGTAGCGTCTATTAGGCAAGAACATTTAGCGGAGTCTATCCATCTCCAGATCAAACTGTAGCCAATGTCCACCACAGCCAGAAGCGTCGCCTTGGCCACGAAGACGTAACTGCTGATTCAGCGACATGCCAAACCCTGTGATCTCATTGTTGATAAATCAACAAGGGATGATATATCGTTAAATCAACAGACCAAACAGAACAGGCAACTGAAGAAAGATTTCAGAACCAGTTTATCGCTGTCAGCTTTTACACAAACCCAACAATTAATATATATATATATATATGTGTGTGTGTGTGTGTGTGTGTGTGAAGAAATATAGTCTTAAGGTGTGCTATATTTATTGGATAAAGTGCTCAATATCAGAGAGAGAGCGTGTGTAAATATAAATGTGAACATAGTTTATGGGATAAAGTGCTCAATATCAGAGATTTATGGGAAAAAGTGCTGAATATCAATTATCTTCCCAAACCAAACCAAAACTATTAAATATGCGATATATACGTTAATAAAAACACCTATTAAAATAAAAATAAATAAATATATAAGATAAGAATTTAAAAAAACATAGAAATAAAAATAAAAATAAAAAATAAATAAAAACAAGCAAAATAATTTAACCCAAATAAATAAACAAACAAATAAACGATCTTCGGTAAAATAACCGCCAAAATATACTACCCACAATGCACGACAGACACGTATATATAAATAGCCGAGAAAAAATAACAACACTCGTGGCCTGACGATTGCATATAGCATGAAACAGACTGTCGCCTCTAAAGGTTGACTTCTATGTTCACTTATATATATATATATATATATATATATATATATATATATATATATATATATATATATAATGAGAGGAAAGTAAGATATAAGTGGAAATTGTATTTTTTTTTTCGCTAATGATAAATGCAGATATGAAGAAAACAAATTTTTAAAAAGTACATCCAAAAATAAACAATTGAATGAGTCATGAAGTGGTGATAAGAAAATGGCAAACGAATGTAGAAAGTGAAGACACTGGATGGAAATCTCTTCAGAAAAAGGCGGAATGGCAAAAGGAACATTACGGTGCGGATCGTGCTAAGGATTGGGCAAAAGAAACTCCTCCTGTAAACCCAGAATAACTTTCATCTTCTCCACCCACTCGGAACACGCGCGGATAAAAATATGGAGAAGGCAGCCATTATAATTATAGCCACGCACACATTAGTTCTGATATATGCAAACACACATACATACACACGTGCACACGCACAATATATATATATGTGTGTGTGAACCTCCAAGGATTCGCTAAAAATGAGTTTATATGATGAGACAAAATGATGCCCGAAACTGAAGAAAACTAAGTTTTGGAATCAAAATTTTTAGTGTTATTATTATGGGGCAGAAAGAGAAAAGGAGTTTTTGTTGGAAATGTTAATTTTTTAATCCTTTCTGGAACGTTCAAAATTTTTGGTTAAAATCTAGTTTCTCCGACGTCAATGTGTATCCATTAATTAATACGGGGAATTTCAGCCTCATTCTTTTTTTTTTTTTTTTTTTTTTTTTTTTTTCGGAGAAAAACACGTTCATTCTTGCAAAATAACATACCTTACTTTCCGGCTTGCAAGACGAAATTTTTTCCTAAATTATATCCTGAAAAATACGTGTGCGTCTTCCAAGACGAATGTAACTCAACACCCAGGCTCAAGTAAGCTTGGACGGTCACCTAATTGGCCTGAGCGATAGGGACGTGGATTTGTTTATGTTGAGTCATTACACTATAATGTTAGCTATTTCATCGTCCACCGCGAGGAAAGTTGTCTCTCTGTGCCGCGCCAGGAAATTTTTCTCCCCGCAATCGATACATCAAATATACAAATCAACCATTGCATGGAGTATTGCTGCCATATATGGTCTGGGGCACCTTCTGTTTACCTCGGAGTTCTTGACAAGATCCAGAGACGGATATGTAATATAATTGGCCCTGATCTGGCATCTTGTCCACATTTACTCTCTCACAGACGCGCCGTCGCCTCTCTCTGTCTTTTCTACAAATACTTTCATGGAAATTGGTCCGGTGAGCTGCTTTCACTGGTTCCCAGACTCCATGAATTTAAGCGCTCTACGAGGCTGGAATCCCGCTCTCACCCTTACAATGTAGAAACTACTAAATGTATCCGTCTCTTATACTCCAATAGCTTCAACCGCGCACCTCTCGCCTGTGGAACACCCTTACCAATTACTGTAAGCTCAGTACTTAACTGTGACAAGTATTTCCAAGACTATAAACCTTCCTGGAGCCGAGCCACAAGCTTAAACACGCTCTATTTACTAGAAGCAGTAGTGCTTTTCTGCTCTTGACTAGTATGTCATACAAGAAAAATCGGATGAGTGGTTAATGTAAACAATACATGGCACCAGTATGTGAAGGACGCATGACGAATGTGTTGCGGTATGAGAATGGATTTTGTTTTAATTTCTTTCCAGTATTAGGGTGCGTTTTCCACGCCACAGGGTCTTGTAAGCTGGAAAATACGGTAATCGGCTTTTAATGAAATGAATGAAATTATCTTTGAAATGCTTCTTTCTTAGGAAACTGAATTAAAATATTTTTTTTACATTTGTTACCCCATACTTATTTAATTCACGAAACCTCGAGAAATTCTTCTTTTTTTTTTTTACGGTTTATTAATTATATTCGTTATCAGCACTTGTCCTCGGAGAATTTAAATAATTAACAGTGCCCCCCTCCCGCCCCCAGTTATAGTAAATCTGCTCTGAATAGTAAAATAAAAAATGTAACAAAACTTAATAAATATAAAGTATGTTGATATTTTTTCTGTATATAAAAGTACTTGTTTTTTGCAACTACGAACATCCACACACGAAATTATAATGCGTGCTGATGGTCTCTCTTGCTCACACACACACACACACACACACACACACACACACACACACACATATATATATATATCCAAGTATATAATTGGTGTATACGCAATGAATTCCAATAACCAACAATTACTATTCTTAAAAGAGTGCTCAATACAAAGTAGAGCAGATATAATTATTTATTTAGAGAATTTCTAACATAAACATGTCATAAAATCACTACAAAAATAGCCATTTTGTTTCAACACTCCCGACGTCGTATCAAGTGATGATGTTGAAGACACCGGGAGTGTTGAAACAAAATGGCTATTTTTGTAGTGATTTTATAACATGTTTATCTTATAAATTTTCTAAATAAACAATTTATATATATATATATATATATATATGCTGGACTCTCCCGTCGTTTATCGAAGTATGAGGGTCAAGCAGATCAGTTCCTAGGAACCGACACAAGCAGATGAGATTTGATTATAGTGGAGAAGGCTTTGCGCAGAAACAACCACACTTTTGAAGAGCCGAAGACGGAGACCTGGTCCACTGCGTGCCATAAGAGCCCCTAAAAAACCTTCCGCAGCTTTTAATTCAAAGTTGTCCTTCTCCTAGAACAGATGCCATCCTAGGCTATAGAATCTAGACTGACATGCTTTTTACCCATAGCTTTCGGGAGAAAATAGTACTCATACCTTTCCCAAGGTCAATAGCACGTAAGTGAATGTAAAAGATTCTACTGGAATTCAATCTCGGCTCTCCAATTCCACAATCTGAACTGATATATATATATATATATATATATATATATATATATATATATATATATATATATATAATGAATACAGAATCCTTAAAAATTCCTTCGGACACATGACAATTTATTTCGTGGACTCAGGCGCCCATGTCTTCAGACCGAATTTTACAAATATAAATGGAGTTCGATTTTTTTAGACACAAGGAAAAGAAAAAAGAAAGACAGAAAAGAGAAAAGGGGAAAAATTATAACATAAATATGTTATAAAATCACTACAAAAATAGCCATTTTGTTTCAACACCTCTGGTGTTTTATCAAGTGATGCTGTTGAATGTAGAATAGAATAGAATAGGCCCTTTATTCTACATTCAACAACATCACTTGATAAGACACCAGAGGTGTTGAAACAAAATCACTAATTTTGTAGTGATTTTATATCATATTATAATTTTCAAATAAATAATTATATATATATATATATATATATATATATATATATATATATATATATATTATTGTCTTGACTTTACAATATATTAGCTTTTAAGATTAATGTTATCTAGGGACGTTACAAGATTAAAAGAGAATTGTTTAATTCGGATCCTTCTACTATTTAAATTGTATAATACATAAATTAACTACAATCTCTAATAATACAAATATTAATTATATTATAAAATTTGAATTGAAAGCAATATAATTTACTCACTTTCATTAAATTATGTCACTTAGTATCCCCATACATTGCTTAGTGTTATGCGATCTTACCCATAATAATAATAATGGATTATTCCATACTTAATAAATACTGCGCCTCAGGAGTAGGCAAATAGTCAATTGAGTCAGTAGTTCAAGTCGAGTCTCTACTAAACCTGATTGTTCCTACTAACACTTTCTACTTCTCTGTATATATTCCTGTTTGTAATCTATCTGTGTTATTCCATACCTGTGTTCGAGTTCTTCTTTATTGGTTCTACCTTGGACTATCACCTTGGTACAAGGAACCAGGCCATAACACTTAGACTTGTCAATTAGCGTTTTTCGGTTTTCCTATTTAAGAAAGCTCATAAATATGCAGTTTATGAGTTGGGATCAAATAAAAATCAAATATGGCTCGGAGATACCAGATAGATAGACAGATAACAACAGAAAAAAAATTAAGGTAGATAGACAGATAGTTAATGAACACACTGCGATAAATAGATAGATAGATAGATAGATAGATAGATAGATAGATATCAAATACGGATCGTAGTCCTACAGAATCAGATAAAGAACAAATAGGAAACATGCTTAGATAGATAGATATATAGATAGATAGATAGATAGATAGATAGATAACAACATAAGAAAAAAGAAATAAAGACAGAAAGATAATTAATGAACATACTAAGATAGATAGATAGATAGATAGATAGATAGATAGATAGACAACAACTGAAGAAAAACGAAATAAAGAGAGAAAGATAGTTAATGAACATACTGATATAGATAGATAGATAGATAGATAGATAGATAGATATCAAATACTAATCGTAGTCCGACAGAATAAGATAAAGAACAAATAGGAAACATTTATCAAATCTAACATGTTTCACTTTTATCAAAGCTTCATCAGAGAATGAAATATGGAGAAAAAGAAGACAGAAAATCTGATATTTTTACTTTAGTGTTGTTTGATTTTCATTGGTTAATCAGGTTTCACGTTCATTCGACTTGTTCAACCAACGTTAATATGTGGCGTTCCGAATTCTAGCCTTCCATATGAAGTTTGAAGAAATCAACTGATGCCAAGCCTAACTGAAAAATATATTGCTTTATGTATATAAGTGTATAAAAATTCTAGTTTATCTATGTGGGATTGAGATGACAATGTATATTCGTAAGTGTGTGTGTGTCTCTAGTAGACAGTAACTTTGTTGTTTCTTCGCATGTTGATTTGGGAATTGTTTTACGCACAGACCGTTTGTTTTAAATAACCTTACGTTAGATTCTTTAAGAATGGATCCACTAAAGGTTGGTGATGTAATATAATGTTTTTGACGTGTGTATATAGTTGGTAACATTGTTATTAGTAGGCCCACTTTCAACGTAAAGATTTAGGTCACTTTTAATTTTTATCGGATTTGTAAACGCAAAATCAGGTTAGGGTATGCTACGCTGTTGGGTTCAAATAATAGGTGGCCCCTTCTTTTGTTTGCGTTCTAGTCACGGGAGAATGAAAGGTGACTAGCAACTGGAGCTCTGCTACCGTTACCTCAGATAAACAATGGGCCCTTCCTGTTTTCATTCAAGTATAGACGGAGGGAAAGATATGAGAAAGCGTTGCTTGGTTTTAAGAAAAGGAAAGAATATATATATATATATATATATATATATATATATATATATATATATATATATATATATATATATTATATAAAATAAAAAAGGCTCAAACACTAATATGCCATGGTTATAATTTATTACATTGGAATCGTTATCACGATCCAATTCATCAGACAGTTGATTTCGATTTCACTTGGATGAAATTGGCCTTCGTCAAAATAAACAGCAGTCGACCTCGGCTTCTTCCATGTTGGATTTTAAAAAAAAAAGGAATATTAGTGTTTGAGCCTTTTTTATTATATTCTTACTCTGTCCTGGACATTGAGCTCTACCTGGATTCTATCCTCTTGGGAATTTATTTATACACACACACACACATATATATATATATATATATATATATATATATATATGTGTGTGTGTGTGTGTGTGTGTGTGTGTATATTGACCACTAATATTATCATTATATATATATATATATATGTGTGTGTGTGTGTGTGTGTGTGTAAAGCAGAAAAAAAAGAAAACGGTGATAAAGATGATAACACTCTCGAGTATGCCTTTCATAAACTAAGCAAAGTATTAAGAGATAGGAAAATGTCGGAAAATGTCGTTAGAAACAAAGAAAAGAATGCTGAACTGTTATGTAATATCTAATCTCCTACATGGCAATAAATGCTGGACAATCTTTTCATGCCTTTTATAAACTAAGCAAAGTATTAAGAGATAAAAAAATATCGTTAGAAATAAAGGAAAGAGTTCTGAAGTGCTATGTAATATCTAGTCTCCTATATGGAAGTGAATAATGGACAATCTCCTCATGCCTTTCATAAACTAAGAAAAGTATTAAGAGATAGGAAAAATCTTTGCTGGACAGCTATAATGTTCTATATGGCAGGCAATATTAGATAATCTCATACCCCCCCCCTCCAAAAAAAAAAAACTTATAACGGTAGAGCTGTTCTGTACCGCTCGGTTGATATACCGCAGGCTGAACATGTAAAATCGTGTAAGTTTTAAACAAAATCTGAACTAAAAGGGAACTTGTATATATAATCAGGAATGGGTTGTTGATATTTCATGTACAGATAATAAATAAAAGATGGCTTTATGAATATAACACTCTGATATGTCCCGGAAAGGGATATATTTGAACGAAGTAGCTAAGAGGTTTTGGCTACTATAACCAAGTAGAATACGGTAGCAGTAATCGACTGGTACGCGTCATAGTCGCAGGTAAGAAATGTAGATCAATGGCGTAGTCCAATGGGCATCGTTATAGACTTAGCTCTCACACTAAGGCTCTTGACTCTCCTACACGTCCGTCGGTATTTATGACGGACACCAGCCAATCATATTCCAGTGAGGGGGAACACAGGTGTATGTATATTCCATTATATCACACTCAAAACATATTGACAAAGGAGGAGCAGAGTTTTATGTGACTGGATTGTAAATTCAAAGATGAGTGATAAAGAGTCAAAAGTTACTTAGAGAGACAAAGAAAACAAGAAATTGTGGAGAGCCATGATTGCCCAGGACCTAAGGGGACGTGGCACATACAAGAAGTGAATGGATGATAGAATATCGAGTAGGGGATGCAAGTGTCAAAATCGTTTCGAACAGAAAATGAGAAGAAGCTGAGGAGAACCATGATCAGCCACCTCATGAAAGGCTTCATCGCATAAACCAAGAAGCGAATGAGTATCAGAACAAGATTTAAGATTTAAATTGTACTTATTGCAATAAAAAGAAGTTGTGAAGAGCCATGACGAAATCTTGAAGAAGATACAGTATATTGTTTAATTAAAGCCTCCTCTATTAAGAAACGGAGAAAAAAACATCGTTTGAAACAAAGAAAAAAGTACTGAACTGTTACGTGATACCAGTTTTGCTATATGGCAATGAATGTTGAGCAATGTCCTGACAGATGAAGGAGAGACTTGACTCAACAGCAATGTGGTTCTACAGAAGGATGCTGAGAATACTATGGACTGAACATGTGAGAAACGACGAAGTTTTAGAAAAAATGGAAACTAACTTATGCTTAATATCAGGAAGAGGCAGATGAAATTTCTAGGGCGCATAATGAGGAAAAAGAGCTTGAAAAAAAGCGGGTAATCACAGGATAGATCGAGATCCACGGAGGACAGAAAATTATGAAGAGTCATGATCGCCTTCGTCCTGAAGAGAAGATATTTCTGGAACTAGTTTGATCTTCACGAGGTGGTCTTAACTTCGAATCAAATTTTGGTAAATTGGCAGTACATTATGAAGTTTTTTTTTATTAATCTTTATTTGAATAAATGAAAAGTGTATTTCTTTCTTTTTGTATTCCTGATGAGGTTTGAAATAATTCGCTGTTTGGTCTTAATAACATACAAGTTGTGTAAAAAGTAGGCTTACAGTTATTTCACAATTTGTATCACGTTTCCACGGCTCAAATTCAGGGCTATCTTCTCCAAAATGTTCTTTAAGCAAGATGTATCACTTCCCCATTATGCTTTGACAAACCTTTCCACATCGTCGGTTTGGAAGAAAGGGCAGCATCAAATGGCGACCAGGTTCACCTGACCTAACACCAATGGATTTCTTTTAGGGGGGGTGCAGTAAAAAACAAAGTTTATGAAAGAAATATCCAACCAATGGACGAATTGAAAGAGTACATTTGAGAAGTATTTATTGAAATTGATGTAGATCGGGATTTTTGTCGTGCTCTATGTCATAGTGTTCTTGATAGGTTCGAGGAATGTTGCAGTGTTGAAGGAGGACATTTTGAACAATTAAGCGATTAAACGTTGCTAAAAATATAAGTAAAGTGTTAAACAAATGTACATAAACAGCTTTGAAGAAAAAGATTGTAACAAATAAATATAAATGTTAAAAAATGTTTTTAAAAACGTAAATTGCAGCCCTAATAAGTGTAAGACTACTTTTGGCCCACCCTGCATGTGTAAAAATGAGGAAACAAGAAATATTGCTTGGTATATCTGTCGTAGCTCAGTTCTTCACATTACGTTTAGCAAACGGGTTCGCTAAACAATGTCCTTATGTTCACCAATTGTTCTCTACTTATAGTTGTCTATCTCATTTGCAAACCATACTATTAGGTTGGTGCAAAAATAATGACGTAATAATGTCGTTTTTTGACGTATTAAAAAATACAAATTGTGAAATAACCGTAAGCCTACTTTTTAACGTCAAAAAACGACATTATTACGTCATTATTTTTGCACCAACCTAATACAAGAAAAAAAAGAGAGAAATTAAAGGCCAAACTTTTATCCCCAAAAGAAAAAAAATAGCAATAAATAGCAAAGAGAAATGACTTCGTTCTCTCCGAATATATTCACGTATTTAATGCCCTTTTGCACGTTTAATTATTTTTTAAATGTTTATTCCTTCCGTATCTTTTCATGTCCCGCCGTCCATTAAACATATTTTCCTTCCGTGTTTCGTTTAATCGATTCTTTAATCCAAATGTAATTATTTATAGACAACTCCGTTTAGACACCTGCTCATTTTCGATAAAACAGCGAAGGTTTATTTGATATGCAAACAAAAACTGCTTAATGACGTGGATCAAAGTGTTTACACGGCGAATGATAGCCATGCATCATGGCGACTGCATTTGAACAAATACAGACCGACTTACAAGGTTGGATCAATTAGTACGCAGACTGACAAGTGTGATTTGATCTACAGGTTTTCACATTATAACTTTCGATCGTTGGGAATAAAACGCACTGACCATCAAGAGAATTAAATTGTAAAATACGATCAGCATATATATATATATATATATATATATATATATAGAGAGAGAGAGAGAGAGAGAGACAGACAGACAGACAGACAGAGAGAGAAAGAAAGAATGGCCAGGAGGCAGAGTGGTTAGAACATTCGCATTCTGGCAATGAGTTCGAATCTCCCCAATGTCGATTTGTCAGGAAGAAGACTTCCTGATGTGATCGAACTGAAGGGATCGATCCCAGCTTGCGGCACCTTTGAAAGTGCCTGAAAACCATACCACGCGATGACTCAAACCTTGTGAATGAAATTGGTTAGACGGAACCCTAGGGGGCCGTTAATAACTATGCTAGCACAAAGTTATAGGTCATCGTGCCCACGGGTTTGACTGGGCTAGCCTTGTTCAAATTGTTGATCCCGCTAAATAACACTCTTTCCCAGAAACTGTAACTAAGGTCTTCTCATCATATTTGCATTATGAACCACAGGCAGTCTCTGTAGGCGTTGAATAAACACAAATGCGCCTGAGAAAGCGTCTGCAATAGGGACTGGCTAACCGCCCTTGTAGCTAGGTATCCGCGAATACAACTATATATGTGTGTGTGTTTGTGTGTGTGTGTGTGTATTATGTATTTAGTCAGACATCATTCTTTTATACATGTTTCGTTAAAGACGACTAACACTTACTGCTATTAAACTGTTTATTTAGTTTTCCTCGTGTTCGTACAGTGTTTTCTTTCTAGACACAAAGTGTGTAAAAACTGTCCACACGAGAATTCATACTCTCGTCTACTTTTCCTTCAGGAGCTCAACAATCCGAAACAGACAATAGATAACAATGGTTTTTCTAACTACCTCATCGACCACCAGATTAGACTATTTCTTTCCGAAGTAAATAATAACGATACTGAACTCACAGGCAAAAACAATAATATTAACATCTAAAAAAATCCAAATACACGTCAATTATAAGCTAGATGAATCTTCACTTAGAAATATCATAAAGAAATACACTACTCCAGGTGACCTGAACAAGAAAAGAAAATTAACTATTACAAAAAAATAAAAAAATAAATAAATAAATGAAATGGCTAATCTTATCATAAAAATAATGACAACGATGCAAAATCAAAACTCCAAAGAACTTTATTTATGAGTTCAAATGTCTCTTAAGGAATTCGGCTCCTGATCAAATCAAACACAAATAATTACATCGGTCATACTACTATATGCCTATCCAGACGACTTTCCCATCACCTTAATTCTGCGTCCATATTTATTTTCTATAAATAATTTCACGGTAATAGTTCGTATGAGCTCTTCGATATGGTACCAAGACTTTATCAATTTAAGCACAATGCTATACTGGCGACGAGGCCTCACCAATTTACAGTTGATTTGCATCCATGTAGTAATAAGTTCTATGCTAACAGTTTCTTTTCTCCCACTTTTCCGTTGTGGAACTCTCTTCCGGCTCCATGCTTTCTAGCCAACATTAATCTGCAATAATTTAAATGAAATGTCAATCACTATCTAATGTCATCTCGGTTATTCTTTTGTTTCCACTCCTTAGTAATGTTTCTGCTTTTAAACCCCTTGTTTATTAGTGGCCTTGCTGCCTGGCTTGGGGTGAAATCGCTATATATATATATATATATATATATATATATATATATATATATATATATATATATATATATATTATTGCTATACGTTATTTATATAGACACAAATATTTAAGTAAATGCCCTGTTTATAATAAACAGTATTAACAACATTTACCGGCCAGGACGTTCGAGGTAACCATATACCATCGACAGGGACAGATATTTTTTTTTTTACCGAAAGTACTTGCAATATGAACCGAACATCTAATCCATCTTACAATTAATAAAAACAAGGATCGCGTCCTTCAATGAGTGGGCAGTGAGTTAATGCTTTATTTAATCTGTTAGCAAAGTGAATTCGCCAGTAATTACATTAACTTTATTGATTCTTTGATTGACTACTTCTTTACAATATATATATATATATATATATATATATATATATATATATATATATATATATATATATATATGACAATAGGAAAACTGTAGTTATTGCTGACGCGTTTCGTCCACATAGGACGAAACGTGACAACACTAACTACAGTTTTCTTATTGTCATTTATATTTATAAATATTGTCTTTTCTACAGATTAACTCTGATAAATTTACGCATATATATATATATATATATATATATATATATATATATACATTGCGTGCCAAATTATTATCGTAATAACTTTTTTTCTAATATTTCAAAAAATATCCAATCAATTCACACAAAATTTTCACACAATGTTGGCAACACTGACTTGCGCAATCACTGAAATTTTCGTACTGATCTGTGCAATGTAAACAAACTGGCGCCATACTTGTTATCAGGACTGTGATTTGAGTGTGCCAAATTATTAGAAATGTGTAAGAATTTAGTGAAAAGATGGGCCTTAAAAGGAGTTTAAGTGATGCTGAAAAGAAAACTATCACCTCAGAACTCTCAAAAGGTAAATCTACCCTAGAAATTTGTAAAATGATGGGGTGGTGTCATCAAACAGTAAAAAGTTCAGCACCGACCCTACACACGTACGCAAAAGAGTAGATAAAGGTAAGCCGAGTTTTATTTCACGTCGTCTCATGTCTTGACTTAAGCGAGAGACCACGAAGAACCCTGGACTTACCAGTCAAGAGCTTTTCAGTCGCATTGGGGATCCTACTGTGTCTAAAAGTACTCGGTGACGGTATCTGAGGGAAATAGCAACAACAGTCAAACTTGTATCGAAGTCTCCGTTGACGAGAAATCACATTCAAAATCAACTGGAATGGGCCGAGAACAATATGAAGATTGACTTCTCTAAAGTTTTGTTCACAGACGAAACTCGAGCAACATTTGATGGCCCAGATAGATGGTGCAAAGTGTGGGTAATGAATGGACAGAATCGTTTAAGACACCTACAAGACAGTGGAGGCATAATAATCTGGGGTGGTATTATTGGAAAAATATTAGTGGGCCCATGGAGAGTACCAGATGACGTCAAAATGACTGCTGATGCATACATAGCATTTATGAAGGAGCATCTTGAACCGTGGATGAAAAGGCAAAGAGTTGCCTTCAGAAGGGCCATTGTTTTGTATGCAAGATAATGCTCCCTCACACGCTGCTCACAAGATTACTGAATATTTGAAACAGTTAGGCTTCGGCGGACCTCGAAATATGAAGTAGCCAGCAAATTCTTCGGATTTGAACCCAATCGAAAACCTTTGGAGCATCATGAAGCGAAGACTGTACGCCAACGGACGACAATTCAGGAGCAACGCTGAATTGTGGAAAGCAATTCTTGACATATCTCGCGGCATTACAGCAGATGACATCCTACAATTAACAAATTCTATGGATCGTCGACTTCTTCAAGTAATTTCAAAAGAGGGAAAGCACATTCCCTATTAATTTGTTTAAAACTGTGCCTTTGTTTATATCTGTTATTATTTGTTTGATTATCTTATTTATTATTTTCTTTTGATCATAAACATTCATGTGCCACATTAATAAACGTTTTGTTTGCTCAATTCTGGGAATTTTACTAAACATTTCTAATAATTTGGCGCGCTCAAATCACCGTGCTGATAACAAATATGGCGCCAGTTTGTTTACATTGCGCAGATCATACGAAAATTTCAGGGATTGCGCAGGTCAATGTTGCCAACATTATGTGAAAATTTTGTGTGAATTGATTGGACGGTTTTTGAAATATTAGAAAAAAGTTATCTCGATAATAAATTGGCACGCAGTGTATAGGGAATGCCTATATTTCGGCAGCATGTTTTCATTCAGACAGGTTTACATTCATTTATTTTATTAAATAACCAGGTATACTGCAGAAAAAGAACTTCTCTACAGCATATCTAGTTACCTCCCCTTAAACGGTGTCTGTCATCCAGCGATTGTAATACTCGGATGACCACAACAATTTTTCTTTTTCACAACCATGAACACTAAATACTTATTCTATGTTTAACAGTACCCTGATGATGACATTATGCTATCTCGAAAGGACACGGAATAAATACTATATGAGCCAACAGAGTGCTTCACTCTAATCTTTTAACACCTGGACAAAAAAGCTTATTTGGGATTATGAAAGGATCTTATCGAAAATAAGTAGACAGAATGTTTCTAAATTATATTAACGAAACCTGTCTGAATATATATATATATATATATATATATATATATATATATATATATATATATATATTACGAAAATTGGCCTCCATGAGAAACAATCCTGAGAGAATTAGAAGTCCTACCAGGATTCATTATTATTGGCTGGATTCTTAACGACGTTAGATATACAGATGATACAGTGTTGATAGCCGAGGCAGAAAGGAAACTAAATGAACTCCTTCTACTGTCGGTGGTAAAGGAAGGCAAGAAGAAAGGCCTAAGCATCAATTGTTAGAAATTAGAACGTATGGTGGTTCCCAACAAAAGAAAGAACCCAAAATACGAATTGGGAGACATCAAAATCAACCAAATAGAAAAATTTAAAGATCTGGGAAGAGTTTTAAAAGAGGGCGAAAAGGCGCTTTGGAATATCGAAATATGCCTTCGAAAAGCTAAGTGAAGTAATTAGAAACAAGAAAATTTCGTTAGAAACAATGAAAATGGAACTGTACTTTTATATGATATTATTTTATTTGGCATTGAATGCAGGGAAATCTCCAAACAGATGAAACAGGTAACAGAAATGTTGTTCTACAGAAGTATAATGAGAATACCGTGGACTTAACATGTGAGCAGCGAAAAAGTTTTAGGTAAAATGGAAACAAAACAGAAACTTATACTACTCAGTTGAAACATAAAGTTGAAACTTCTAGGGTACATAATGAGGAAACAGAGCTCGGAAAATTTGATACTCACAGGGACATATAGAATGCAAGCAGAACAGAGGAAAACAACTCATAAGAAGTGACTTGAAACACAAGAAAATGCTGATAGTATCAAAAGATCTAACGATTACGTTTTAGAGAAAATGGAAGCAAAAAGGACACTTATACTTAAAATCGGGAAGAGATAGTTGGAATTTCTAAGGTACATAAAGAGGAAAGAGAGCTTGGAAAATCCGATACTTACAGGACAGATTCAAGGCAAGGGGAAAACAACGTATGACACAGCGGGCTTGAGTTAAGTGATTGCGGAACAGGAAGAGATAACTTAGAAACAAAAATTTGTTAAAGAACAGAAAATTCTGGAGAGCCATTATCACCTACGTACTGAAGAGGTACGGTACACAGAAGAAGAAGAATTTAGAAATTTCTAAGTTACATAAACAGGAAAGAGGGCTTGGAAAATCTGATACTGAGAGGCAAGAGAGCTAGAGGAAAACAACGTATAACATAGCGAGCTTGAGGGAATGGATGGTTGAGCAGGGCTTAGGGGAGAGAAATTTATTAAGAGCTATAAAGGACAGGAAATAGTGGAGAGCCATTTCCACCTAGATCCTGAAGGTACACGGCACATAGAAAGAAGAATGAGCTTGAACAAATGGGTGGTGGAACTAGGTTTATGGAGAAATAACAAAAAGTCAAAATTTACCAAGAGCTATGAAAGGCAGAAAATTGTGGAGAGCCATGATCGCCAACGTCTTGAAAGGACACGGTACATAGAAAGAAGAAGAATGAGCTTTAGTAAATGGATGGCGGAAAAAGGATTAGTAGTGACAGCGAAAAGGCAAAATTTATTAAGAACTACAGAGAGCAGGAAATTGTGGAGAGCCATGATAATCAACGTCTTGAAGGGGCAAGATATGTAGAAGAAGTACACCAGAAGATCGGCTCAGACTGAGGAATCGTAGAGCCGAGTTCGAATTCCAGTACAGTCCATTACACGTTCTAATACCCTTCGTCAGTCATGTATCGAAAGCTACATGATCGCCTAAGCGTCTATCACTGACTGAAATTCACTTACGTGCTAATGCCCTTGGAAAAGGTACGAATCCTCTACTTTTTCCCCCAGCTATGAGTAAATAGCAGGACAGTCATGGTTCTAGAACCTTGGATGATAACTGGTCTACCGCAGAAAGAAATGGCAACCTACTGCGAGAAAAAAATCTGCTTCGTCAGTCATGTATCGAAAGATAAATGATCGCCTAAGCGTGTATCACGCATAACACATAACTGACTGACACCAGAAAGGAATATAGTTCCAATATGGCAATTTACCATTTCATATTTTCAAAATTGGAAACACTATAGCCCATTTTTATTCTTTTAATCTTCACTCGTATCTAATTGTCTATATACGCAGAGAGAAATTATTCAGACCTATAAACTTTTCTTGATGACACTTGCAATTTCTTTCATCGATATAAAGCCCTAAACACCTCTACTTCTGAACAAACTACGCAACAGATATCAAGTAACTCTGTTCAATGAAATACGACAATTTATTTTTAATAATAAAATTCAGAATATTGGAGTTGCGAATTTGAGTGAAGCACATTCCAAGCGCTCCATTGTTCCGATAGGAAATTTAAAGCAATAAATTTTATGAATAAAACAATTTAAATAGGATAAACGCATTACGTGTCCTGTTCGATATATATAAATATTCAAAACAGAATTCTCCGGTGGTGCGTCTGTGGACATTAAACTTAACATTATTTAGTTTTACCCATATGTATAATTTACATAGAAATGATTTAATATTGTGAACAAATCGGTCTGCATTAAGGTAGATTATATATATATATATATATATATATATATATATATATATATATATATATATATATATATATGTATGTATAGGGTGTATCAAAAATGTTTTTACAGATTATGAAGAGCGATTCTTCACACCAAACAAGGACAAAAGTCTATATAAACATATGGGCACAAATTCTTTGTTTTTGAATTAATAACTTTAAAACTTTACAGTAGACGCTGTTAAATGGACAGTCCAAGATACAATCCTCAAAACTTTGACAAACTTTGGGGCCGGGTTCCTGGTTCGGCCGTAAACATACTTTAAACACAATAATTCAAAAACGAATGATTTTCCGACAGATACTTACATGGATTTTTCTTCTTATTAATGTCAGAAACTTTCTCGAAAAGTTTGTAAAAGTATTTTGATGCAACATATATGTGTGAGTATATATATATATATATATATATATATATATATATATATGGTTGACAATATATATATATATATATATATATATTTATATATATATATATATATGGTTGACAATATATATATATATATATCTATGTCTTTAATTTAAATTAAATTCGGACCTTTCATTTTTGAAATATGGTTAGAACTGTGTAGCGGAAAAACCATATTTTACATCAATTAATTTATATATATATATATATATATATATATATATATATATATATATATATATATATATATATAGGTGTTTCATTAAAGGGGATAGACAAGGTACTGGGATTAAGCTTTTCATTTAATTATTCTTGTGCTCGAACAAATGTTTTCTTTTCTGGACACACAGTGTGTAGAAACTGTCCAAATGTTTTGTAACTCCGAGCGCTTTCGGCTATAGTTTCAGCCATTATCAAGGATCATTTTATTTTTGCTTTTAATGGAGATTATGGGTTGTGTGTATGTTCTTAGAGTTATAGTTCCAAACAGAGTCAGTACTTTGTGGCCGTGTCCGTAGTTAATATTATTGAGTGTTGGCTTTTTCTTATTTTTAAGGCTTCCATTATATTTAATCTTGTTACATGTTGATGAGATTATTATGTTCGTATTTTCTACGACTACGTTTCAGATAGAATCTGGTAAGTTTATGCATGTGTTTAAATGGGGTCTAATGGAGCCTGTGCAACGTAAGTAGTCTGGATATGCATAGTGTGACAGATGTAATTACTTATGAATTTGATTTGAACACACCTTTAAATGGCATTTGAACTCATAAATAATGTTCGTTCCTTTTAATTTTGATTTTGTTGGTGTGTTATTATTTTTTGAGGATAAGGTTAGCTATTTTAAATTTTTTGTAGTAGATAATTAATTTGATATTTTTTTTTGCTAGGGTCAATTGGGTCAGGGTATTTCCTTATGATATTTCTAAGTGAAGATTCATATTTTTTTTGTACATTTGGGTTTGTAGAAAATATATTGTCTGTCGTTTTTATTGAAACATGTATAAATGATGGCTTCCCCCCCTCTCTCTCTCTATATATATATATATATATATATATATATATATATATATATATATATAAAGTGAACATTGAAGGCAACACTCAGAGGCGAGAGGTTGTTTGATGATGGACGCAACTGGCGGCCTGACGATTGCGAACAACATGCCTCTGAGTGTTGACTTCAATGTTCACTTTTATATTTACATACGCTCTATCTCTGATATTGAGCACTTTATCCCATAAATATAACACACTTTGAAACTATATTTCTGCATATATATATATATATATATATATATATATATATATATATATATATATGAGGGGCGTTCGGTTAGCAAGGTCGAATTTACTGTATTTAAACGTTAATCTTCCATGAATCTCTCACGTACATTCATATCTGCTCAAGGCGTATCACATGTAAACAAATGACATCGAATTGAAGTTTAAATACAGTAAATTCGGCCGTGTTAACGTAACGCTCCTCTGTGGCCAAATCGGTAAAGACACGTCAAGCTAAATGACGGTTCTGTATAGGATACAGGTTCGAATCCTGACGGAGGACGAATATTTTCTATAAAAATTTCTCGGACATTCAGGACGGTAAATGTTGTTTATTATGAACAGAGCATTTACTTAAATAGTTGTATCTATAAAAAGAATGTATAAAAATGTCTTAAAATAACTGTCGGACTTTGTCCATTTTATATATACATATACAGCATTAAAGATGACTGACACGGTACTGCTATTAAGCTTTAATTTTTCTTGTGTTCTTAATAAGTGTTTTCTGAATATGGAGTATGTAAAATGATCTGCGTATGATTGTTTTTATAGTAGCAAACATTTCCTTAACTCTAGATACATAAATAAAACAATACATTAAGTTAAAAATAAGAAAAAATAAAGATCATCCTCCATAATGACTAAAAGTATAGCCAAAAGCACTCGGATAGGAAGAGCATTGGAATAATTTTTACACACTTTATATTCAGAAAAGAAAACTTATTCTCTCGAGAATTTTTCTTTCTCACTTACTTTCTCTTTTAATGACTGTAGCAATCTTTAGATCAAAGTTGTGGTTGAATTTATTTCGATGTATACCTAATCCATTTGATAAATTGCTGTAAGATCGCTTTTGTGTTCATAGATACGTTTGTTTTAATTTCTGCAAGTTTCTCCAATGTATTATGAAAAGAAGTCGTAAGAGTTTATGTCATATATACCTGCTTCAGAATTATTATTCATATTATAAAAAATTAAAAGGAAACGCTTACATTCAAAACCGTGCATTATTTAAAGTACATTGTATATAGAGAAACGGTTTAGCAACAGACCAGAGTGACTAGAGCTTCGATTGCCTCATCAAGCCGGTATTGAAACCCGACTAATTTGGTATAAGTCGGAGTCTCTACCGCTAAGCCATTGCCGCACAGATGAATTGGAAGTGAATTTAGCCCTATTTATTTTTAGATTAACACGCTAGTGACTGGAGAACTCGATTCGTATTAACGAAGAGTCTGGCATCAGCAGCAGTAATAGTCACTGTTTACAAATTCTCTTTGCTCAACCGAAATAATTTTTTTCTGGAGATATGTACACGCGATGTTCTTGTTTGTGTGAATAGTTTAATCTTTCCAGTCCAGGATATCCCATAAAAAATTTATCTCAGCTTAATAAATATCACTCGGTTTCCTTTCATTCATCTGTTTTTTGAATAAACATTATTAATTACGTTTACCGGCCTGAATGTTCGAGAAATTTTGTAGAAAATATGAGATCATATCTGCTGACTAAACGTACTTTAACGTAAATATCGACAACATATTATTAAATGAATTAAGTCCGATAATTATTTAATGTATTTTCTGTTTATACGTTATATTTTCGGGAAAGATCGTCGAGAGTTTGTTGTTCATAAACAGTAATTTAGACTTTACTAACCAGACGCTTCTATGTAGCTGAGTCGCATAGCACGTCAGATTAATTGACATTTCCTTATATGATATAGGTTGGATTCCTGTCAGAGAACGCATATTTTCTACGAAAATTCTCGAACATTCAGACCGGTAAATGTAATTAATACTGTTTATTTAAAAAAATAACAGAACATTTATTTAAAAATAACGTATAAACAGAAAATATATTAAATAATTGCCGGATTTAATACATTTCATAATATATATATATATATATATATATATATATATATATATATATATATATATATACGCGATTCTTAATGACTTAGTCTCGGTGGTGTGAATAATTTAATCTTTCCAGGATATCCCATCGCAAATTTAGCTGAGCTTAGTAAATATCATCTGGTCTTTTTTCATTCATTGACATTATACATGTGCATATATATATATATATATATATATATATATATGAAGAAAAATATACGGGAAAAAACAAACAAAAATCCTTATATGCAATAATGCTGTTTTAATGTTAATATGTCGACGTCGGACGTTTCGGTCAATAAACCATCTTCAGGACATATTCAATATAAAATATAAAATATAAATAACATTATCAAACTTAACATGACAAAGACGATGGACACAAGAACAAGACATATCCAAACAGATAACTAATAAGTTTTATGCGATCAGCGTTTCGTTTTAAACATGGTCACGTTGTCACCACGTTTGCGACGCTGTGAAAACGTATTCCTAAAGTTGAATATTATTGCATATAAGGATTTTTGTTTGTTTTTTCCCGTATATTTTTCTTCATACTGTCGGATCTATATCCCTATATTTGCTTACATATATATATATATATATATATATATATATATATATATATATATATATATATATATATATATATATATGATTGTATGTATTGAAAGATGACGCGAGTTTTCTGAAGAAAACACTTCTGGTGTAGAAGCTAAAATTACAACACGTGTGAGTCATAACGTAGGCGCCGAGAGGCATTTCCGGAAAGCAAGACGAGGGAGGTGCTCAAGCAAATACGGTGTTGATCTATATTATCGCAACTTTCCAGAGGTTAAAGGTAACTTGCAAGCCAAACTTCCCCACGTTCGCTAAGAGCACTTGTGTGATGTTTAGCCCTAATCTATGCCCGATAAAAGCCTACGGCCCTCTAAAATTGAACTTCGAGCGAAATTGACAGGACGAATGCCTATCGACAAACCACGAATTAGATCATCTGCAGTTCGACACAATGCTACATTCACAGCTCCAACAGCAAAAACCATCGATTTATTATAAATACGAGCTAAGCCCCTTGTCGCTTCTCTGGCGACAAATCTAAATTGTTTGTGTCTTTGTTTTATTTTACGGCATATCAACACCTCAATGGGTTTTTTTTAATGCCGACAAATTTTTTATTGCTGGTAATATGTTTTCCTAAAATATATTGGTGGCAATACCATTTTCTCAAAAATGCATTCCTGGAAATACTTTTTTTCTTCAAAAATATATTGCTGGTAATATTTTTTTTTCGTCAAAAATATTGGTGCAAAAATAATGTCGTTTTCTCACATATGTTGAACGTCAAAAAAAACGACATTATTTTTGCACCAAACTAATATATTGCTGGTAAAATTTTTTCATCAAACATGAATTGCTGGTAATATTTTTTTTCGTCAAAAATGTATTGCTGGTAATATTTTTTCTTCAAAAATGTATTGCTGGTAATACCCTTTCTCTCAAAAATGCATTGCTGGTATTACTTTTTTCCATCAAAAATGTATTGCTGATAATTTTTTTTTTTTTTTTTTTTCATCAAAAATGTATTGCTGTAATATTTTTTCATAAAAAATGCTTTGCTGGTAATAATTTTTTTCCTTGAAAAATGTACTGCTGGAAATATTTTTGCTTGAAAAATGTACTGCTGGTAATATTTTCCTCAAAAATTTATATGCTGGTATTAAAACCTATTTTTACACTTGCATAGTGTTTTAATCCCAGTTTTTGGGTCAAATATTTCACTGGGTCAGAGTGAACTTGGGAACACCAGCAATTAAGAGGTGGTTCCACGCTCCTCAAAACCTCCTGATCAGATGCCTTGCTGCCGGATGTAGTTTATCGTCTTAACCAGGACGGTGAATTATTAGGTTAGTGCAAAAATAAGGTCGGTTTTTGACGTCTTTTTTAACCGACATTATTTTTGCTCCAACCTAATATTTGTCTATTTCAAATTTTATTTAAAAATAATGCAGTTTAAATGCAGAAAAAAATCACAAAAATATCATCGCGTTCATTTTAATTCAATGACTGGCCTGTTGCGGTCAGTACTTGTTTTTTGTTTGATTGTTTTACGGCATATCAACACCTTATTGGTCATTTAAAGCCGAAATTTAATTTTGGGGGAGCTTGAGCAATTATTTCTTTTACAAAATTGCTGGTAATTTTCTTTTACAAAATCTGTTCCTGGTAATTTTTTTTTAATCTATATTTTAAGTTTTTTGACTCCAGTTTTGGGGCTCTCTATTTGCCAATAGCTGGTCCCTAACCGGTGCTCCCAACTGGTCATGGTGTACCAAGGAACACCAGCAATTAAGAGGTGGTTCCACGCTCCTCAAAACCTCCTGATTAGAGGTCTTGCTGCCGGATGTAGTTAATCGTCAAACCCATTACAGGCGGTCAGGACTTCTAGCTTAACTAAAAGCAGTGGCAACGAAGGAACAGTCAAATAATGAACCAATAAACATTTTCTTTTTTCAATATTTGTATACTTTCGACCAGTTTTATTTTCTTATTTTGGTTGATATAGATGTTATTAGAGTCACAACGTTTCGACTAAGTATTCCTTGGTCATCGTCAGATATCCATTAATTCGTTGATATGGGATATCTGGTGATTATTATCGCAATTATGTTGATTATTATCAAATCCTTAAAAGTTCAGTTAATTATATTTTATCATTTTTTTCTAAAATTATTCGATAATAATTTAATTAAATAATTAAATAAATTAATTAATCTTTAATTAATATTTTTTTAATTTTGTATAAATATTTTCAATCTGTTGGAAACAAAATCGAAAAAAAAAGAGAAAATAAACTTAACAGGAACATATGTGACGGAAGTAGAAGTAGTAAAGTATTTTCACTACGGAAGGTCATTCAGGTAAGCATCTGCCTTAGAAATGGCGTAAAAGTCAATATCTTTTCTTTGGAGAATGTATTTTTTCTACAATTTAATTATTGACGATTTTGTATAATGTAATCACGGATGACAACACATGCTGCTGTCTGTGATTTGCTTTGAATTTATTCATTTGAAAATACAAAAAAAAAAAAAAAAATTTAAAGCACAAAAAAATTGTCCGAAGAAAAAAAACTACATGGGTATGAACGTTTCTTGTCTCTAAAGCAAAATATTTTCACACGTATGGTTTTCCTTAATGAAAACCGCCAATGGTTTAAAATGCTGAAAACGTTGCCTTCAACGACAGCTTGCAAAATTCGAGAAACATCAAACTTAATAGTTGTTATGTATGCCGTTTAGTCGAACTAAAGCAACAATGCAACAGGCATTAATAACTAAGGGAGGTAACTCAGGAATTTCATCGTCATTTACCTTTGACACCGACTTCTCTCAACTGCTTTGCGTGTGAGAGACAATGGGAGTGAACAAGTGAGAATGAACCAAAACACAACAATTTATTAGGTTGGTGCAAAATTATGACGTAATAATGTCGTTTTTCACGTTAAAAAATACGTCAAAAAACGACATTATTACGTCATTATTTTTGCACCAACCTAATAATAAGCATTATTTTCTACATTAAATTAGGTGTGCAATTCAGAAGACGAAACAGATTACATGTGACCTGCGGGCCGCAGTTCCCACATTACTTGTCTAAATATATTAGAAGATACGATATTTCTGCTCATTTTGAATGTCAGTTTTGAAAATCCTAATTCCTATCTTGTCTTGAGTATCAGCATTTAATAAACAGGTAGAAATTTTTTTATGACAGGCATGAATCTATACGGAAGTAGGGACGTACAAATTTACGTAAGAAAGATATTCACGATAATGCAGTTGATGTTGAAGTATTTCTTGTCGTGTTTACACGGAAAAAGACCTGTTTTAAAATAGATCTGAACATCAAAGATTTCTCTTACAATTTCGCAATATTTTTCCTTTGCTTACAACAACTATATTTATCTTATACTAATTCAACCTTTCCTTTGATATATTCACGATTAATTAATTTATAATAGTTGGAGAGGACTGCTAAAACATATATTCAAAGTGTAACACCCACATTAGTACACACACAAACACACGCAAACACACACACACACACACACACACACACACATATATATATATATATATATATACGAGCAATCATATCATCCATCGTTGCGTGGGCCAAGTGATTACTTCTACTGCGCAAAACTCCTAAATAAATAACGAGTGCGCAGACTAGTGGAACAAAGAAAAAAAAAGGCGTAATGATCTTCATATGTGTTTATTTATATATATATATATATATATATATATATATATATATATATATATAGAGAGAGAGAGAGAGAGAGAGAGAGAGGGGGTGATATTTTCAACTTTGTGCCTCCTATTCGTGTCTTGTCAAATATTTTGCACATTTCGCTAAAACCCTCCTCTTAGATAGAAATAAAAAATGATATCATTTATGGTTAAATTTTACTTTTTTCAAGCCGTTTCGGGAGGAAATTCTGTCTAGCATTTACATATATATATATATATATATATATAATGTCATCCACAGACAGACTGTTTCGCTGTATCACAGCTCATCAGTGCGGCTAGACATCCGGTTGCCTCTAGCTAGGATTGAAACCCGACTGAATTGGTATCAGGCGGATATTCCACCACTAAGCTGTCGGCGCACGGTTCAGGTGAAGGTTGATTTTTGGCGTATTTATTTTAGGAAATACGCCCAGTGACCGACAGTGACTCAATTCGGCTTGCGAAGAGTCTCGCTATATAGCTATAATAGTCACTGTTTACAAACCCATCCCTCAGCCCGAGAGTGCTCAACTGGAATTAATTCAGGAGCTAATATAATGTCATCCACAGACAGACTGTTTATATATATATCTCCTCTGGGATCGGTAGTGGGCAATGGTGGTCTTTTATTGCCTTGTTGAGTCACGTCGAAAAATCTGCGCATACGCGAATTTCTCCTGACTTCTTTTTTACATAAACCACCGGCGCAGCCCACTCACTAAACTCTGTTTTAGATAGAATCCCAGTTTGTTCAAGTCTCTCCAATTCTTTGTCTATTTTTTCTAGAGTAGCAAACGGTACATTTCGCTTCTTTCTGAAAATTGGTTGGACGTTTTCTTTTAATTCTATTTTGGCCTTAAATTTGTTGCATCGTCCCAACCCACTTGAAAATACCTCAGGAAATTGATTATATAATTCTTCCTTCAATTTTATGGTATCTGATGGTTCAACCTCTAACTTTTTGCAAAACGAGTTGATAGGTAGGTCCCAAACGTTGAATTTCTGCATCCAGTCGATACCTACTATATTTTCAGTATCTTTCATGACGTATATCTTAAGTTTTTTTGTTTTGCCGTGAAATTTAACATTTACTATTATTTCTTCCTCAAAATTTATTCGTTTGCCTGTAACCGACTTGGCAATTTTTTGAGCGTGTAATGTGGTAGGTCTGTTGAGTTTTTTCCATGTCTGTAAGTTGATTATTGTAAGGTCGGAACCCGAATCCAGTTGTAATTTAATCTTTTTATTTAAAATTTCCAGTTCCACATATTTCCTTACATTGGTGTTGTCATCGTTATTCATCCTTGTAGCTTTTATTCTATTAGTATCTTTTCTATTTCTACATTGGGATGCCTTGTGGCCTTTTTTTCCACATTCATGACAGTTTTTATATCTGAAGCGGCAATCCTTGTTCCAATGTAATCCTCCACATCGATAACATGCTGATGGAGGGGGCTTATATTTTTTTCGATATTCGTCATAATTTGTCCTGTATGTTGTACTTTTTCTATTATCATAAAATTTTATTTTTCTTTCCGGAGAAGGTGAGAATCTTTTTTCATTGTCGTAAAATTTTAGTTTTCTTTCCGGGGAGGGTGAAGAACGTAGACTTTTGTTTAACTTACGTATATGAGAAACAGCTGGATCGTCAATGTCCTTTGCGTCTTTCTTTATACTTAAACATCTCTGGCAATCTTCTGATAATTGCTGTAATGTTAAACCCGGTTCATTTTGTAATTTTGCAAACATTCTTCTCCGCATTTCGCTATCTTTTGTAGAAACTAGCCCTTGAACAAAGATGAGACATTTAAAATTGTCCGGGGTTAATTTCGCTAGTTTAAAGTTGTCACAATGTTTATTTACGATTGCGGCAAACGTGGAATAATCCTCATTATCCCCATTTACCAGGTTAACGGATTTCTACCTTCTATGGAAGAGTGATGTTTTGGGGCTGAAGTGTTCTTTAAGACATGTCACTGCTTCGTCAAATTTTAATTCGTTCGTCTTTTTTGGCAAGATATAATCCACGAACTTTGTATATTCTTCAGTTCCTAATTTTCTAAGCAATAGACGTAGCTTTTTTTGCTTCTGTCCAATTTTGACAGTCTATGTTAAAGATCTCTTCATTTTTTCTGAAGTAATCTCCAAAATTTTTGTCCTCATCTAGAGAATATTTGAAAATCTCTATGGTATTCCACACTGCGTCTTGCGAAAATGTTGCTTCTTTTTCCATATCTAATTGCTTGTTGCCCGCTACTTTCAATATTAGTTCCTGGAGCTCTGTTTGTCTATCTTGATTTTCCTTTTGCGTTTGTAATATTTGCTTTTGCCATTTTTCTTGTAGCTGTAACTGTTGATCATTTTGGTATTTTTGCATTTGTAATTGTTGCTCATTTTGGTGTTTTATCAGTTCTACCAACATATTTTTTAAATCTTCCATGATAACTCAATTTTATGTATTTTTACTACTCGTAATTGTTTGTCGCTAATTTGTTGTGGACGACGAGGGAAGGATTTTTCTTTTGTTGATTTTTTCTTTTCCGCTTGGGTTCGAATCTTCGTCGCCAAGTTGTTTGTTGGACGACGAAGGAGTATTTTTCTTTTGTTTTCCGCGTGTGTTCGGATCTTTGTCGCCAAGTTGTTGTGGTTAGGCGTACGAAAAGTTTTTCTTTCCCCGTGTGAGTTTCGAGTCCTCGTTCGCCAAGTTGTTGTGGATTCCGAGATGAATTCGGTCTCCAAGGAATGACGAACGCAATAATTAAATATAAGAAATAAAATGTATTTATACAATCATACAAAGAGTAATACTGTTAGTAAGTCCAGGAACGTGGTTAGTAGCAAATACAGATAGATATATACAGTCTCGAAGTAGGACTTCCTTAGATTCTACGTGCTTGTAGTGATTTTCCAAGTATAGCTTAGATGTGGCACAAGGCCGAAAGTATGGGGCACCCAGTGAGAATCGAACTCACTACTCAGTCGTAATTGTTCTAGCCAGACAAGCTTGCTAACCATTACACCATCTCGAGGTGCCCAAGTCTACGTGCTTGTAACTGACTTCTACACGAGGTTACCTCACACTATCTCCGTTCGTATATTCTCTCACTCTCCGTATATCCTCTCTCTATCCGACTACTGACTCAACTCTGAGTATTTAACAGCAGCAGTCCTGGTACACTTGGTAGAGTCCATTTATATGAAAAAAGGGATGGACCACATAACAGAAACTAAGCGACTAAGATAATAAAACCAGGGTTGGAATTTATTGTAAAATGGCTTCAGGAATCTTGGAATTCCGTCAGTGAGGATCTTATAAGGTGAATTACAATCCAAGGAATTCTGAGCTGAATCTTTTATTTAATCTTTGGTCGTAGATTATTCTCATTGCATTGCCCATGATTAAGTGTATCTTGTTAAGTTCTTATTTTTAGTATTGCTCAATTATAGCCTGTCCTATTTGTACTGCGTCCAGCTACACATTGCCCTTCGCAGAAATTGAACCTACAATTAATATTTCACCAAATTCACGGACAACCGATTTAATCCACAATTGGGACAATTCTCTGTGGAGCCTTAGACCTCGTCTGGCTGATCTCTATCTATAAAAGGTAGGATGTGAGTGTGTATGTGTGTAACGAACACACGGCCGCAATTTTTGACGAATTTGCACCAAAATTTACATGCACATGCTCCAAGTTAGCGGGAAGGCCAAGACCGACTTTGCATTTCCCAACTTGATAGTGGAAATAATCGATTTTTTCATGTTTCTACGGCAGTTTTCATGTAGTTTGCAGCCATTTTCTACTGGCCAGAGTGAGAGCCTATAGCTGGCTGCCACGAATAGGCAGGAAGAGTCTATTGGCCAGCGTGAGAGCCAACGGCTGACTGACATGCTACCATGCAAAAAACATCGATAGCCTCATTCGTCACAAGTGTGAAAAATTTAAATCTGCAATTACTCCAATTGGCTCATTCGCTTGCTTAAACTCAACGTTGATTCTGATTCCGCAGAACTGGTTTGGGTGTGAAAAAGTATTTGTTGTTAGCATTCTCTTTTCATTCGGTTTTTCCAGTTACGAGTCCTTTTTTAAAGCTGATCGTTTTGTGTTCATTTTGTTTAGTTCTTTTTTCATAACAGATTTAATGTTTAGTATAGAGCTTACAAAAACACTCGCAGTGTGAGATAGGCAAGAAGTAAGACATGTAGCAACATCAGCACGGTAAAGAGCACTCCTTTAAAGGCAAGGAAGGGCCAAAAAATATTATGTCAAGTGATAGCGATTGCTGTATGAGTCGTACGATTTTTGAATCAAGCACGGGCAACGCCGGGCCATGCTGCTAGAAAGAAATAAAACATACCCTGAAGAATAACAACCCGGCAAACCTAACTTGAGCATTTGTTTTAACCCCAGTATTTAATTATTCTTCTGAGATTAGGCAGTGAACCCTAGCGTTTGGTAAAATTTATTCAACTACCTCAACCAACATGTCGGGATGCGTGTGAATTACAGTAATATTCTTCTTCCTTTCTATTTAATGCTTTCATTATCGGAAGATAAGACAATTGGTTTTACGATGCGTTTCTCTCACACGGTACTTCGAATCGTTGTTTTCTATACGTGACGTCCTATCACGATTTGCCGTCATTCTCCTATTGTGCCATATTTGGAAAGCTTTCAGGGTGGGATTCTAATATAAATAGCTCGAGTGATAAAACTATTTTTTAATGTTCAGATAACATATGTAATGTCGATGATAAAACTCAAATGAAAAATAAATTTTACGTTAATTGAATTCATAAAGGGTAGACACCTATATAAGAACACGTATAACACTCGAAGGATAGATATAAATAGACTTAGAAATGCAGATAGATAGATGGTGAGAAAAGGAACGATCTGAAATACAGAGATATATAAATAGATAGATAGATAGATAGATAGATAGATAGATAGATTGTTTATAAGTATTTGAGACAGAGAAAGAGATAAACAGACTGAGATAAATAGATATTAAGAACCGAAGAAGATAGATAGATAGATAGATAGATAATGTACAGACTGAGATATATATATATATATATAAATATATATATATATAGATAGATAGATAGATAGATAGATAGATACACAAATAGATAGATAGATTTTTAATATATATTTGAGATAGAGAAAGAGGTGAACAGGCTGAGATAAATAATAAATAGATATTACGAACCGAATGTGTATATATACATATATATATATATATATATAGAGAGAGAGATAGAGAGAGATAGTTTGTTCATATCTATCTATCTATCTCAGCTTTTTCATATCTTTCTTTATCTCAGTCTGTTCATATCCGTCTAGCTTAGGGACCAGACTGATATATATATATATATATATATATATATATATATATATATTTATATATTATCGCACTTTCTAATAATGCTAGCAGTTTCCTTGAAATGCTTTGGCTTTTGTTATTTTGGAAATTGCTCTTGAAATGTAATCAGGTTTCTCTTATAAATCACACAACAAGGCCCGACGTAGCAGTCTTCAACAAAATTGTCCAAATCGTGTTACGGAAATTAAAATTAGATTAAGCTCTGAACTGTTGGATCTTAGAAATGATTTAGGATATATTACTGAAATTCTCCGCAGTTTTTATAACACTATTGTACTCTACTTTGAGAAAGATATATATACTCTTAAGGTCTGCTATATTTATGGGATAAAGTGCTCAATGTCAGAGATAGAGCGTGTGTAAATATAAAAGTTAACATTGAAGTCAACACTTAGAGGTGACAGGCTGTTTCATGCTAGACGCAATCGTCAAGCCTGACGATTGCGTCTAACATGAAACAGCGTGTCTCCTCTATGTGTTGACTTCAATGTTCACTTATATAGATAGATAGATAGATAGATAGATAGATAGATAGATAGATGAATTATTCCAGGATCATTTTTCAACTTATTCAAGATGATCTTCGCCCTCTCCAATCTTTTAAATTTCTGTTCTGGAGTAACAAGATGTCTCACCCGATTCACGTACGAATTCATTTTTTTTTTTTTTACTGCTCTTTGGTCTGTCATAGCTGAAACTTCTCTCTCACATGCCAAACGTCTTACGGATTGAGTTGAATCTTTTCTAATTCATGTCTATAGATTTAAGTTGGAATGATGATCCATCTTTTTCTTGTGACTTCCTTGTGAAGGTTTCCTCTTTACTGATCCCTCTTTTTTTAAAAAATATTCACCATTATATTCATGGTTCTTGAATGGACTTTGAAGATGGAAGCCATAGTATAGAAGATTGTACCATTATTGAATACTTGAATGATCATTTTCCTCTCACCTTTACTCAGTTGGGAAAACATAGGGAGGCGAACAAAACGATTATTATTTTTCTGTCCGAATAACTGAAAAGGTTTTTCCGTGATTCTTACAAAAAATAGTGTCAAGATGGCTAAAGGTCTTATCTGAAAACCTAGAAAAAAGAAACTTAATTAGTTTAGTGGTCTTTTAGACATTTTGTGGGATGGACATTTATGCTGTTACAAGACTGGACAATTTTGCTGTTCACCCGGGTATATTAAACTTGCAAAGCAGTAAAGCCACTAAGGCATAACGGGTTATGACTGTGACAAATATACAAAAAAGAAAAAAAATATTTAGAAGGGATGACAATAGAAGATTAACAGAAGAAAAAAGATTGACATTGCATTTAAATTTTTGAAGTTCAAATTTGACCGGAAAGCAAGAAACCGGAAAGGGTTCCACAAGCGCGAAGTGAGAGAGAAGAAACTGTTAGAATAGAACTTACGGCTAAATCGAGCCATTTCAACTGTAAAATGATGAGAACTTGATCGAAATTGTCTGGGAAGCAAGAAACCGGAAGTGAGTTCCACAATGAAGAAGTGCAATAGAAGAATCTTCTAGCATAGAACTTACGACTACATCGAGCCATTTCAACTGTAAAATGATGAGACCTTGTCGCCAATATAGTAATGCGATTGAATTCGTAAATTTTACCATAGCGAAGAGTTCATCTGAGCAATTACCATCAAACTATTTATAGAAATGGCAAAAGGAATCAATTCTACGGCAGCGGGAAACTGACTGTAACCAATATGCCAGGTCAGGACTAATAATATTGCTGGTACTTCTTTGGATTTTATCAAGAATCTCTAAATATACTGCAAAAGTACTGGACCATAGATGGCGGCAATATTCAAAGCCTGGATGATGTTAGACTTATAAACATACATACATACATACATATATATATATATATATATATATATATATATATATATATATATATACAGTGTGCGATAGATAAATTGTCAACATTATTTTTTTTAATTTCGCGGATGTACGTTGTTTGTTTTTTTATTTTGTCGAAAGCAAGGTATAGTAGGGTCAGTTGAGCACTGTCTGAGAATAAGAAGACCATGACGCAATTCACACAGGCAAAAATTTGGACACGACATGCTGTACTGCTTAGCATTTGTGCCAGAAGCTCTAATACAAAACATTTGGGTGTAAATCTGAGGACATTTCACAGGATTCGGAAAAATAAGGATGAGACCCAGGGTTATTATGAAGATGCTTCGAGTGTTTACTAGTGAGGGCCATGTTATGACTTCACACAGTACCTCATTCTGAAGACGCCTACATCAAGTGCCTTGAGCAGGTAATGCTGCCCTGGGTCAAGACGGTGGCTGCTGGAAGGCCCTATGTCTGGCAATAAGACTCAGCACCATGCCAGGAAATCAGGAGGATCCAGTCATAGCTGTTAGACAATTTCTGCAACCACATCACACCTTACATCTGGCCACCTAACTCCCCAGACTAAAACCCCTTGATTATTGTGTGGAGCACGGTTGAACGAGAGAGTAACAAAACTGCTTGTAACATCAAAGATGAACTGAAAGCAAGGATTATGGCAGCATATACCGTCTTAAACAAGGAAAACTTTCAGAATATATGCAGGTGATTCTGTAATCGTCTGAAGGCCGTGATTGAAACCAATGGTGATTTTATGGAATAAATTTACTCTTTAGTATTTCAAGATATTTTTGTATAATGTTGGTAAATATATTTGTTAAAATATGTCAGGGTTATTTTCACTTTATCTATCGCACCTTACATACATACATACATACATACATACATACATACATGCATATATATATATATATATATATATATATATATATATATATATATATATATATATATATATGTGTGTGTGTGTGTGTGTGTGTGTGTGTATATATATATATATATACATACATTTATTTGGATTAATGTTAGATCTATCACTGATATTGAGCGCTTTCCAATAAGTACTGCGCATATATAATATATAAATAATATATATAATAAATTGCATATATATATATATATATATATACACACACACAATTCACACACACACACACACACACACATATATATATATATATATATATATATATATATATATATATATAAATTTCAGTAATGACTCTTACACGATGTTGAGTCGTCCTCGCTCATTTTTACACTTAAAGGCATTAGAAACAATTTATATCAGGTCCAGACAACCCTCCCTCTATAAAACAAAGGGATTGTCTGTTAGGAATTGATGTTATTTTCATCTAAATTGTCTTGTCTTTTGCACATTGTATGTCCTTTACATTTTTTATATTTTGACACTTATTCCCTCGATTTCAGCTCTGTTGAGTCAAGGCGAAACCGGTTGGCTGGTTATTTTTTTTTTAATCATGTAAGGCAAAATTGGTCTTACCTTTTTTATTTCTTTAATATATATATATATATATATATATACATTAAGAAATGGACAAAGTCCGACAATTTATTTATTAAAGACATTTTTATGTTTAACATAATAATAAATTTTCGGACTTTGTCCATTTCTTAATGTATGACGTCATTTGTTAACATTTGATACGCCATGAGCAGTTATGAATGTACGAGATTCATGGAAGATTGAAGTTTATAAGCAGTAAATTCGACCTTGCCAACCGAACGATCCTTTGTGGCCGAGCGGTTTGGGACGTCAAGGCAAAAGACGGTTCTGTATAGGATGCAGTTTCGAATCCTGTCATAGGACGAATATTTTCTATGAAAATTTCTCGGATATTCAGGCCGGTAAATGTTATTTAATACTGTTTATTATAAACAGAGCATTTACTTAAATATTTGTATCTATAAAAAGAACGTTAAACATAAAAATGTCTTTAATAAATATATATATATTCAGAGAGAGATGGGTAGTTTGAAACACAGAATGAGATGAACAACAGAAACAGAATGAGCTAGATAGCGATAATCAACTGCTGAATATACAAAGATATATAGTTCCAGATTCAGGTAGATACGTATCAATGGTTGCAGTTAAAGTTCCTTTCATTCTTTTCTCTCGTTTCCAACCTTTCGTTTCATACCTCGGCTTTGTTTTCTGGTTTGGTTTTCGTAAATAACAAACCATGACGTTCATGGGATGAAAGAAAAAAGAAAATAATTTGTTTGCTTTTTTTATACCGCCATCTTTTCTTAGTATTGTCTTTTACACGTGCCAAAATGGCGCCGATTATATCCTGAGCCAACAGATGTTAGTGAATGACCAGCTTTAGCTTTGGGCAATGAACAAAGGCAGGCAGAGTTACTGATGTCTCCAAACGGTTATTATGGAGGAACCAACTCGTCTACGTTGCTCTTGAAGATTTCGCACGTTTGAAGAAATTACACCCGAGAAACCCTCTCAGAATATCACCAGTTATTTACATTTTTCGGACTGTTGTCCTCATCTTCGTTGCTATATTCATGACGTTTCGGCCGTTTTACTCTCCGGCCTTCTTCAGGTGATATGAATTTCGAATTGAACTCTATTTCGTCCACCAGAGTTGATTGTTCTAGTTCCCTGTGCTATGCTGATTCTGAATGAGTCGGTATCAGTTATCCCCCTTTAACTCAACTCTGCAAGATTTTCTTCACCTCTGCTGTTTCTAGGTATTGAACTCACAGCTCTGTGGATTCAAATACACGCTTTTATCCACGTGTCCTTGAGTATAACTAATGCATGATGAATTCTGCCCCCGCTTACAGACCCCTTCCTATAGCCACAACCTCGCAAACCTATCGCAAAAGGTTCACACCAGGTCATTTGTTTGTGATTTACTAAACATAGCTTAGTTGTGGCACAAGGCCGAAAATATGGGTCACCCATCGAACTTAATCATAATTGCTAACCATTATACCACGTCGAAGTGACCAAACCAGGTGCTAAAAGCTAGTCATTTTATAACCAGGGTCCATCTTGCTATATCCACATGATTATCTATTCGTATTCTCTCTCAAAAATGCTCTCCCCAGGAATCGCTACACTGTGGAAAGGACCCTGCGCGGATACTTTCTCCGACAATACAAACTTGTTTTTTTTTTAAGGCTAGTATCAATCATAATCATAATCTTCACGTGTTGATTTCTTTTCTTATCTTCATATCACACAACTCATTCAATACAGCTCTACCTTGAGTATCTCTTGACATCTTTATTGGGTCTACATTTAAAAAAAAAGAAGTAAACGAAGCTTTAATTTAAACACAAGACCGTTCTGGGTATCAGGATAAATTACATCCGCGACCTGGGTAAGACGATTAACTACATCAGACAGCCTTTGATCAGAAGGTTTTGAGGAGCGTCGAACCACCTATAAATTGCTGGTGTTCCCAGGTCCACCCTGACCCGGAGTGGTAGAACCTGTTAGGGTCCCAGCTATGGGCAAATAGTTGACACCCAAATTGGGGTCAAAACACTATGAAAGTGTAAAAACAGGTTTTAATACATGCAATGCATTTTTGTAAAATATTATTACAGAAATGAATTTTTGAAGAAAAATTATTACCAGTAATCCATTTTTGGAAAATATATTAAAAAAAAATTACCAGCAATAAAAATATTGTCGGCATTAAATAACCCATTGAGATTGATATGCCGTAAAACAAACTAAACCAAAGCAAACACAAGATATGAAACGCGGCCTCACTTGCGAACCAAACACGTTATATAGAGTCGACATTTTAGTTGTTCATGTAGAAGCCTGCTTGCATACACTCTCATGGTATTCACCATGAAATAGCAACCTAAAATCGTACAGATTCACTCTAGCCTGAGGGACCTAACGTACTATCATTGGTAGACCTCTGGATAGATGTTGACCCATGACGTCATGATAGCTGTCCACAGCTTCGTAATAGTTGTACGAGAATGGACTGAAAAGATCATAGGCTAACTACGAAGGTGTGACGCCAGACTTGTGAAAGTTTTATACATTCATTTCAACTCTTCTTATTAATAACTGCATCGATTCTTTTCCAAGTACAAGGATGGGCTGAAATGCCCATAGGCTGAATATGAAGGAGTGATGCTAGAGCTGTGAAATCGTGCAAGCATTAATTTCATCTCTTCTTAATAACTGCATTATTTCTTTCCAGGTCCGAGGGTGGGCTGAAAAGTTCATAGGCTGACTATGAAAGAATGATGCTAGAGCTGTTAAAACTTGCATGCATTAATTTTAACTCTTCTTATTACTAAAGGAATTGTTTCTCTCCAGGTATGAGGCTGGGCTGAAAAGTTCATAGGCTGACTATGAAAAAGAGATACCTGAACTGTAAAATCTTCAAACCATTATTATTAACCTCATCGTTTTTTTTTCGAGGTAAACAGATATCTGTCGAAAAAAGTTGGTCAAAATATCTCCTCACCAGCTGGCGTTATCATTATTGAGTCTTTGTTTACGGCGTTTCGAAACTTTGAAAGCCGATATGTGTGGGGATTGCATAAGCGTGAAGTTTGTTCGACCGACCAGCTATCGACGAAGAATTTGGTGAGGTACTGAAAATATAAGAATTTGGTAAGGCGCTGAAAACATAAGAAAGCTCTGTAGAAAAATATTTAGGTTAATGAATTTAACGATATCCAATTCTGTCTGAATTCCTAGCATGTGCAGTTATCATTGCAAGCGAACTAAATCCTTTCTTTATAATCACAACGTTTCGACCGTTGTGCCATTTGTCCATCTTCAGGTGTCTCTCGAGCCAGGTCATCCTCAGTTAATTTCGAACTGAAATCTTCATTTAATATAAATTGTTATTGTATAAGATAAGATAGCGCACTGTCGAGTGATATCTTGGGAAGATCTTATTTAGTAGTAAAAATCGAGCAGCCAATAGGGAGGCTAGCTAATCCCCATTACTGACGCCTGCTCAGGCACGTTTGTATTTTTTCAACACCCAGAGAGCCCTCATTTGGTTTATTCTGCAACTATGCTGAGCGGAAGGAACGCGTTATCTAGCGCGATCAACAGTCTGAACAAGGCCAGCACGCTCAAAAACTCGGCCACGATGACTTGTGACTTCGAGGGTTCCGTCTACCCAATTTCACTCAAAAGGCTTGGGTCAACCCGTGGTATGGTTTTCAGGAACTTTCCAAAGTTGCCCCACGCTGGGATCGTCTTCTCCAAAAAAAACAAAAAAACAATAGAAAATCGAACTCGGGGCCTCATGGTCAGAAGGCAAACGTCTTAACCCCTCAGCCACGTGCCTACATTAGTAGTAACGTGTTATTAATCGTTCTCTGAATCCACTGAATCTGTACTAGTCAGAGACTGAACTCAGCAGATATAGTTTAATTCTCAAGAAACGTTATAAGTAATATCATTATCAGGTAGATATTTGCAACTTTTTAACCTTCTTTTTTAAAATTTCCTTTAATATCTCAAAACCTTTTTTAATGATACGTGAAGAAAAGTTATCGACTGAAAAGTATTTATCTTAAATTAAGAATTAATTCGGTGGGTAAACACTTATAACTATTTTTATATCTACCGTGTAAAATTACATACCAGTTATTTGCGAATTTCGACTCAGGAGCTCAGGGAGAACGGTTAAAATTGTTCAGGAACGCGGTGCTCAAAGGGTTAAATGTCTGCTGATAAGACAACTGCCATACTACGATCAAAAATATTTTTGAATTAATTCAAACTGAACGCAGCTCGTAAAATCTGATTGCTCGCAAATACACTTATAAATAGATTGGCATAGATTGATCGCTGAAAAGCTAATAAGAGTGGACCGCTCGATAGAAAAATGAGTTCAATTCGTGAGTTAGAATCTGCTATTGTTACACTGTGTTTGAATAAGCTACCTCTGTTTTATAGATTATGCAAAAATTTTGGAACCGTACGAACTATTAGAACTGATCAGTTTAATATATTTGGGAAAGTTATTTGAATAATCCCGTATTTATAGTGGGAGAAGAACAGCTGCATGAGGGTAGAAAAATGGTTTCAGTTAATTTACAAAAATAGAAAGGATCGAAAGACAAGGACGTGTCTTCTCACCGGACTTATCCAAACTTTACAGTGAGAGAAATAGAAGCCTTACCAGGATTCATAATTGGAGGCAGAATAAGATATGCAGATCACACAGTGTTGATAGCCGACTATTGTGAGACCGGAACTACCTACACAATAGACTCTTCCAGGTCTATATTAAGTTTGCGACACAACACTCTAGACAGAGAGACCATGAGACAGACTCTCGGCGACTGTCGAACTCTCTGCATTAGTAGAGGGGAACCCGGACGAGGCTTTGCCGAAGGGCAAGGTTTCGTCCGGGGAGGTTGACAGGGCCTGAACCCGTCTAGGCGGGTTCAGAAAGGCCATATTTTTGGACGAGCCTACGGGTTCGGAGATACCCACATTAAAACGGCCTTGTGCCACATTCGATCCTCGTGGGTGGATTGATAAATACCGAGACACAGAGAGACAGACTCTCGGCGACTGTCGAAATCTCTGCATTAGCAGAGGGGAACCCGGACGAGGCTTTGCCGAAAGGCAAGGTTTCGTCCGGGGAGGTTGACAGGGCCTGAACCCGTCTAGGCGGGTTCAGAAAGGCCATATTTTTGGCCGAGCCTACGGGCTCGGGGATATCCACATTAAAACGGCCTTGTGCCACATTCGATCCTCGTGGGTGGATTGATAAATACCGAGACACAGAGAGACAGAGAGAGCCGCGTACGACTACCAGTATTGGACACTAACTTATAGTAAGCTCCGCTTACACTATCTCTGTAACCTGTTGTTAATATATCTTTCTTACATCTAATCCGTGTTCCGTGTTTTCCTTCTGTGGTCCCGACTTTGGCCCCACATCACAGACACAGGCAGAAAGCTACAGTTACTCTTACACAAAGAATTAAAGGAAAATGAAGAAAAGACTACACATCAACTGTATGATGCCAGCAAGAAACAACCCAGGAGGAAAATTACGAACTTGAAATACCAAAATTATAAAAAAGAAAAAGAATTAAATATCTAGAAAGTGTTTTAACGGCGGACGCAGAATGTGGCACCGAAATACGAAGTAGCATTGGAATTGCTAAAGCTAACTTCGCGAAAGAATTAAGAAACAAGCAAATTTCATTTAAAAAAAAAAAAAGAAAGACAAGTTTACTGAACTGTTATATAATATCGGTCTTCCTAAATGGCAATGAATGCTAGACCATCTCAGAAGAAACTGGAAGCAACAGAAATTTGACTCTAGAAGGATACTGTGAATATCATGGACTGAGCACACGAGAAAAAACATTTTAAAGAAAATCCAAACAAAATTAACCCTTAGACCAGTGGCCGACAAAACATAGGCTCTTCCAGCAACATGCATCACACCCTCTCCTTAAGCGCTGATTGGCCGATAAAACATGGGCTCTTCCAGGGACATGCATCAGCCCCTCCTTAAGCGCTGATTGGCCGATAAAACATGGACTCTTCCAGCGACATTCATCACGCCCTCTCCTTAAGCGATGATTGGTCGATAAAACCGGGGCTCTTCCAGCGACATGCATCACGCCCTCTCCTTTGTTGACTGAGACAGGTGAGTGTGGAGAGATGGGGAATACCCTGTATGCCAATTACACATGTACGTACATACACACAAAATATTTTTATGTATGCATACTGTATATGCATCGTATATATTAACAGGCGTTAACATTAAACACTCTCACTCAGACTCAGTAGGAAACAATTCACTGTTAATAACCCAGTCTCTAAATAACATGGCGTCAATGAAAGAGAACAATTAAAAAAGAACAATTAAATATATATATATAGTTTCAAAACATATAATAAAGAACTGAAAGGCAGAAATATAAAATATTTGAATGAAAGCTTATTCTGTAATATACTTTGATCATTTTAATCATGAAATAATGCCGTCAACACAGATCTTTACAGCGAACATCACCATCATTCCGTATTCCATTGGTAAGAAGTATCTTACACCCAGAATGCTTCTTCCAGAGAATCGCTACTTTGTGGAACAGACTCCCACATCGATGATTCCAGGAACACTACGATCTTGAAGAGATTACGTCTAGGGCAGTGGTTCCCAACCAATTTTTGGTCATACCTGACTTTGGTATTTTTAAAATTCTGGTGATCCCCTGTCATATTCAATTGTTACATTTGAAAAAATATGAAGATGGAAATGGTAATAACAAATTTCTTGCAATGGTGGTTGAATTTTTATGTATGCATACCGTATATGCACCGTATGTATTAACAGGCATTAACATTAACACTCTCACTTAGACTCACTAGAAAACAATTCACTGTTAATAACTTATTCTTGAATTGCCCTCTTATTATTTTGGTGTAGTAAGCCGAAGGGTGCACACTAAAACGCATGCCCCACGTTGGGCATCATTGATGTAGACAAATGCTATCAACGTAAATCCAGGCACTGTACATAATATTTAGAAATTTTGACCATACTATCATCGCAAGAATATAAGGAAAAAGGTTAAAACTTGTTTTAAACATTACACCCTAAGCAAGGCGATAATGCCACTAAGACGCAAATAGTTATTAGGAGTGAAGGAGAATGAGAAGACTTTTGGGAAAGAGAAAGGAGTATAAAAGAATACGATTCAGGAAGAGAGAAGATGGCGAATGGCGTTGCATTTCAATTTTTGAAGATCGCAGGCAGCAATGAAGCTAGAAATCGGAAGAGAGTTCCACAGGTGAGAAGCGCGATAAAAGAAACTATTAGAATAGAACTTACGGTCACATCTATCTAATTCAACAGTGAAATTTGACTCTCACGAGAGATGATGAGGTGAGCAGTACGTAACCTACCTAACGAGAATAAGTACATAATTGACAGAACAGGGTTTAGACTACAAAGGACAGGAAGTTGTGGAGGGTCACAATCACCTGCGTTTTGAATGGACACAGCAAATAGAAGATAAAGAAAAAAAAGCGGAAGTAGAAGATTACCAAATACCTATAGAATGAGTTTCCACACCGAGGTAGTCTTATCTGTAGTAGCATGCAATAAAAATTCAAGAGGTATTATATCAAAACTCTTAAGGTCTCTTCACTCAGCCGCTTTTTAAGGGAAAAATACGGTGTATCACAAGAGTATGAGAACACCAGCGGATCCTCCCAGGAAATTACGAAGCATTTGGTTCCACGAAGTCGCCAAATATCTGAATGATTCAGCGGACAAAGATCTTTTTGAAAGCTCTCCCCTAACAATGTTTTATTGTTCCATGGCGAAATCGTACTCATCTCTATCTACAAAAACATATAAAAAAGACTTTTGTTGTTCTCCTCTACTTACCATTGTCAGCAATGTCTATCATCAAAAGTTCGTTTCAATTTTGTCTGCCGACTGAAAAAAAAGAAGATATACGTATGTATATTTTTGAAACGATTCCCACGATTGATTTACGTTGTGAAAAGTGGCAAGCTCATTAGTAATATATTGAATAAAATTATGTCAAAATTTAACTTTGGAGTAGGCAAGAATAATAATAAAAATTACTCGGACTGTTATTCTCATCTTCATAACGTTTCGGTTGTTGTATACTCCGGCCTTCTTCAGGTGACTGGAATTTCGATCGAACGCTTTATTTTGTCTATCTGGGTAGTTTGTTCTAGTTCCAGGTGTCATGCCTCTTCCGGGTGTCTCAGTTATTTCCCTTTAACCCAAATTTTCAAGTTTTGGTTCACCACTGCTCTGGCCTGGTATTGAACTCACAACTCTTTGGGTCTAGTCACTAGATCTAAGCCACGTCTTTATCCACTGGGCCATGTCTCCTTAATAAATAATGCAAATAATCATAATAACTCATCTCAAGAGATATAGACAAAAAAAAAGGTTGTTAAAACAGTGTTATTCCCTTGGCACTCTCCCGATAATTGTGATTGTTTTAAAAATCTATTTTAAGAATTTTCAACTTCAATATATACATTTTTCTCGTGAAAAGACGACTAAAATCTTTAAACAATATTTATATTGTTGTGTTGTTAACTTATAACGGCTTCTTTCCTAAGAGAGCTTCCAAACCTGGATAAATACGAGATACTTAGGGATATGAAAAAAAGGTTGCCAAAATACGTTTACTTTGTTTTGTTTTTTTCAAGCTATAAACTTTTCAGTCCACCCTCATTGCTGGAAAGAAACAATACAGTTATTAATAAAAAGAGTTGAATTTAAAGCATTCAAAGTTTCAGAGTTCTAGCATGTCTATTTCGTAGCCAACCCATGAACTTTTCATCCGACGATCGTACCTGGAATGAAAAAGTTGCAGTTATTAATAAGAAGGGTTGTAATTAATATATGCAAGATTTCAAAGCTCTAGCATCATTCCTTCATAGTGATCCTATGAACTTTTCAGTACACCCTCGTACCTGGAAAGAAACAATGCAGTTATTAATTAAAAAAAAAGAGTTGAAATTAATGCATGCAAGATTTCACAGTTCTAGCATCACTCCTTCATAGTCAGTTTACGAACTCTACAGCACACCCTCGTACTTGCATTATCATAGTTCCGATGGGATCTCTCCATTATGACGCATAAATGCTACTTACCGTTGTCAGCAATGTCTATCATCAAAAGTTCAATTCAGTTTTGTCTGCCAACTGAAAAAAAAAAGAAAGAGAAAAGCTATACGTGGGTATATTTCTGAAACGATTCCCAAGACTGATTTACGCTGTGAAAAGTGGCAAGCTCATTAACAATATATTGAATAAGATTATGTCAAAGTTTAACTTCGCAGCAGGCAAGAATAACAAAAAAAAAAAAAATGTTAAAAAAGGTGTTTTTTTCTCTTGGCACAGTTATAATCTCCCTATAATTCTGATTGTTTTAAAAACCTATCTTAAGAATTTTAAGAAATCCATATCAACTTCAATCAATACATTTTTCTCAAGAATTGACGATGAAAACGTTAAACACTATTTACATTGTTGGATTCTTAAGTTATAACAGCTCCTTATCTCAGAGAGATCCCAAACATATAAATACGGGATACTAAAGGAAATACGTTTAATATTTTAATTAACTGCAAAACAATAATAAAATATAACATAAACATAGAACTTACAATAAGTGAGGGCTGTACTCTTTAAATTAAGTTGAAGTTGTCGGCTAACATCCAGAAATATATTTTGTTCTACATCGGTGTGAGTCGATGTTGGTCACGGCACATATTACTCCAACCCTTTTTACAGATCCGGACTGTGCCACTAATCCATCCTGGTTTTCCATTATCTGTACCAAAGAACTAAGATAGATATCTGCTAGCTAGACGAGCGTTTATATTTAAGAAGCTACAATACATTTTTAATTAGAAGATTATTAATTTGCAATCTTTAATTAATCAGATTTATCAGAAAATTATATTTGTTTGTGAATTCCTAAATACATTTTATCTCTCTCCGTAATTGACCATAAAAACTATATTTCTAAAATGAGGTATTGCAATTATTTACATTAATTACATTTCTAGAACTGTTGTTCTCATTTTTATTGCCATATTCACGATGTTTTGGCCGTTGTACGCTCCGGCATTCTTCAGAATCTGTCTATATTTCTGAGATGAGATATTGTAATTATTTACATAGTTCGGACTATTGTCCTCATCTCTATTCGCGATGTTTCGGCCGTTGTAGGCCCCTGCCTTCTTCGGGATCTGTCTATATTTCTAAGATGAGATATTGTAATTATTTACATTATTCGGGCTGTTGACCTAATTTTCATTGTCATGTTCACGACGTTTCAGCCGTTGTACGCTCCTGCTTCCTTCGGGATCTGTCTATATTTCTGAGATGAGATATTTTAATTATTTACATTGTTCGGAATGTTGTCTTCATCTTTATTGCCATATTCACGAAGGATATTGTTCAGATTGTTGTCTTCATCTTTATTGTTATGTTCATAACGTTTCGGCCGTTGTACGCCCAGCCTTAGTCAGGTGATAAAAACTTCGAACAAGGACACATGGCCCAGTGAATAAACGTGTTGGCTGTATCCTGTGACTTGACCGAAAGAGTTGTGATTTCAATACCTGGCTACTGCAGTGGAGAACAAAAACTTGGAGAGGTTAGTTAAAGGGAAATAACTGAGATATCTGGAAGAGGCATGGCTCGTGGAACTAGAACAATCTACACTGTTAAACGAAATATAGGTTTCAGTTCCAATTGAAGAAGGCCGAAAACGTCGTGGGTGATGAATTATTTCCCAACCTGAAATTTCTTTTCTACCCGTCCTGATGGTGTGTCGCCTTGACGTGGTAGGTCCCTCAGAGCTGTGCGGGCGGGGACTTTGGCCCTTAGCAGGTCCAACCAAGATCAACAGGTCTGTGAGGTAGGAGCCAGACGAAAGACACACTCCAGGCTGAGGGTTGTGCAGTAGACTAACAATCTACTCAGTTAAAAACTAGCTTGTTACAGAAACCACAACGATATCTTCAACAACGACATGGTCGTCGAAGATTCCTCCAAAGGGGAAGCGTATGACGCGTGCCGGGAAGCCAGTGCGCCGATAACTCTGATGACGTCTAAATCACCAACCAAGATTGGACTGGAATCAACGAGGGAAGCGAAAAGTGGATGGACTAAAACAGACTTGACACAGAAGTGTTGGCGCAGAGGTGATGACAGACGGCACGGCTTGGGGAGAGCTGAAGAGGATCGCCCGAGACCGTGTCCGTTGGAGAGG
>OZ010596.1:44712469-44757469 GCA_963932145.1 Acanthosepion lycidas | reverse complement strand
TTAATAAAGGGAAACATTTTAGATTAATATCTGTTTGCTACTTGTTCTTTATCCTACAATATATATATATATATATATATATATATATATATATATATATAGTAAACGTAATAAATCCGTTGGTATATAATCCAAGTGGATTCTAGTAATATAAAGTATTAAAACTAATCCACAAAAAGAGCTCGATGCATTTATTATAACAAATTTATAAACGGTATTACTCAACAAAGTACAAAATTACCTCATACGGGGGTTAAATCTGTTTCAATCGACGAAAACTTCGTCACTCTTATTCAACCCCAGCGTATAGACTGAGTTCGTGTCAGAATTAGAAATGTAACTATGACAGTCGTTGAAAAATTAATAAAAAAATTATATTAATTATAAAATTATTATTATTATTAAAATTTTATGTAAATTATCTAAATATGACTTATTTGAAATTTTTTAAATTTATCTTATTTTTAAATATAATTTATCTTTGAAAAAGTATTTCTAAGTAGGAATTTGTATTTTGAACTTTTTTTTATAAAACTCCTTTTTTGGCTCTCTTTTAGATTCGAATTATAACATCCTTCTTCATATAATCCGAAATTAATGTCATAAGGTTAATATCCGGGTTTATTTTTTATAAAACTTCTTCCTTTAAAGCCAATAGCTTACACCCTCCCCTGACCAATACCTCATGCATTTCGTCTGACTGAAACATTGAAATGGATATTTTCTAATTCCAACATAATCTCAGACTATACAATGGGGTTGAATAAGACTGACAAAATATTTCGTTGGTTGAAATAGATCTATCCCGCATATGAGGTAATTTTGGTTTTGTTGTCTAATAACATTCTGCTCCTGAAAAATTTATTTCGGTTGAGATCTCTGGGGAGGAAGTGTGAGTTTGTAAACAGAGACTATTACGGTTAATAATGCAAGACTCTTCGGTAAGGCGAATAGAGTTATCTCAGTCACTGTGTGTTTATCTAAAAATAAACACGCTTAAATTCACCTTCATCCCTGCCGTGCTTAGAGGGAAAATTTCCGAATGACATCAATTCAGCCGGGTTTCGATCCTAGCTAGATCAACCAGACGCCTAACACACTGATTAACTGTGATACAGCGAAACAGTCTGTATGTGGATGACTCTCTCTCTCTCTCTCTCTCTCTCTCTCTCTCTATATCTATATCTATATCTATATCTATATCTATATCTATATCTATATCTATATATATATATATATATATATACAATGAACTGGTAATCTATATGGAATTTCCAAGAGGATAAAGATCCAATGAGAGCTCTTTCATAGACAGGGCAAAATTATTATGAAATAATGAATATCAAACACTAGGTTTTTATTTTTATTTTTATTTTTTTTGGTCTAGAGGTCAGATTAATGAGGTTAACTGTTGTAGCTTCATGAAATAAAAATTATTACCTGTGGAATTTAAAGTGTTTGACACTAATTACTTAATAATACATATATATATATATATATATATATATATATATATACATTAAGAAATGGACAAAGTCCGACAATTTATTTTATTAAAGACATTTTTTATGTTTAACGTTCTTTTTATAGATACAAGTATTTAAGTAAATGCTCTGTTTATAATAAACAGTATTAAATAACATTTACCGGCCTAAATGTCCAAGAAATTTTCATAGAAAATATTCGTCCTTTGACAGGATTCGAACATGCATCCTATACGGAACCGTCATTTAGCTTGACGTGCCTAACCGGTCGAGATTCATGGAAGATTGAAGTTTATAAGCAGTAAATTCGACCTTGCCAACCGAACGATCCTTTGTGGCCGAGCGTTAAACATAAAAAATATCTTTAATAATATATATATATATATATATATATATATATATATATATATATATATATATATATATATATATATATATATATATATATATATATATATATATATATATATATATATATATATATATATATATATATATATATATATCACCACAAAATGTATCCTTTCCGGTTACATCCTTAATGTATTAGACATCCGACAACATTCATATTTCTCTCACTTAAACCGTCTTCAACTCACCTCTCTAAAACTCCTCTCTCTGTTAAGTTTTAATCTCCCACCTTCTCTCATCTGTTACCACTTTCTTTAGCTCTAACATTCGTTCCACACTCTCATACTTACACTCTCTCTAAGTTGTTTTTGTTTTCTTTTTGAATTTTTAGGTATGATGCATTGGATCGTATTTACGATTCCAATGGAATAAATTATGACCATGGAATATTAGTGTTTAAGCCTTTTTATTATTATATTTTATTATATATATATATATATATATATATATATATATATATATATATATATAGCAAAACGTGTGTTTTACGAAAAATATTTCCGTAAGATAACATACCAAGAGTTAACAGCTTAAAATTAAAAGTGTATTTACCAATTTAATTTAATATAAAATTAATTTAATTGCGTTACGACGCACGCAAATGCATACACGCACACCTAGAGACATACGCAGAGAAGTATATATATATATATATATATATATATATATATATATATATATATTTATATATATATATATATATATATATATATATATATATATATATATATATGTAAAGACCGACACGTAAACAGCGAGCCTCGTCTGGGTTATTATTGCAGGAATCGAGACAAAGAAATGTCAGAGATTGTCCGTGCCCCGATTGTCTCCAAGGCGATACTGGTCCTCGCTACCTTCACCGTTCTAACAAATGTCAACAATGAAGTCATCGAGACTTGATTTTGTCACTGACAAGATTGATTAATTCTTGTATGTCGGATGAGTAAATGAAAAGAAACAAGTCAAAAAAAAAAAAGAAGAAAAATGATTACTTGCCAACATTCCGGTTCCGCGAGAGTTTGGCGTCATGAAAATAGGGTTAGATTGGACGCTAGGTGATGTATTTGCATAATTCGTCATGACGTCTGAACGCAGATTCGATGTTCGAACGCCTGATTTCTCGAAGCGAAATAAAACAACGTTTTCTTTTTAGGATATTAAAAAGAGGGAGACGCAGTATAAGAAACATAGATTGGGGTACTCAAAACAGATATAAAAAGATTGACATAGATAGATAGTTTGATATATATATATATATATATATATATATATATATATATATATATATATATATATATATATATATAAAGATAGATAAGTAAGAAACTGTGATAAATAATTGAAAAGCTGACATATAGAGATAGAGATAAATAGATAATTAAGAGGCATATATATACACAGACAGATATATTAGGTTGGTGCAAGAATAATGACGTAATAATGTCGTTTATTATATATATATATATATATATATATATATATATATACAGACAGATAGATAAGTAACATATATATATATATATATATATATATAATAAACGACATTATTACGTATATATATATATACAGACAGATAGATAAGTAACATATATATATATATATATATATATATATATATATATATATATATATATATATATATATATATATATATACAGCTAAATGAAAGAAAAAAGATAACTGAATTGGATAGATAGATAGATAGATAGATAGATAGATAGATACTGGGATAGATAATTAATATGCTAATAGATAGATAAATAGATAGATAGGCAGATAGATAAATTGATGGATACATAGGATGATATATATATATATATATATATGTATGTATATATATATATATATATGTGTGTGTGTTAACTAGTGGATGAGTAACAAACAGATTATTAATAAGCTGATATATACATATGGATAGACAAATAGGTAATTAAAAGGCTGGTGTATATATATATATATATATATATATATATATATATATATATATATATATATATATATATATACCGATAAGTAACACACACATATATATATATATATATATATATATATATATATATATATATATATATAGATAGATAGATAGATAGATATGTAGATAGATACATAGATACATAATTAGTAGGATGATATATATATATATGTTGTGTGTGTGTGTGTGTATGTAGATATATATATACAGCTAAATGAAAGGAAGAAAGATATATAGATAGATAATTAACAGGTTTATACTGCTAGATAGATTGAACGTTAGATAAATAATAAAAAATATATTATAGTTCTTTGTTTGTGACTCTATAGCGCCAGTTCACAATGTTCAAAGTTGGATGATCGTTGCCAAGGCAGCCAGTATTTGCACGTGCCAATTCTTTTTGTACCATTGATCTTAGAAAGCAGGCATTCGAGATATTTCTGAACGGTTTATTTTCCCTATACATGACATCCATTTCAATATTTTGATATGGCGAAGTTATTTTAGAACTTATTTCGATTGTCCCATAGATAGTTTGACAGATTTAAATAGTTTCGTCTATATTTGAGATTGGAGGTTTGACCGATGAGTATAAACTAGACCAATTCTTAACCCTTGACTGAAGTATAAAGCCCACCAGTGATGATAAACTACATACAACAGCAAGTCCTATCATCGGGAGATTGGCGGATATGAGATGGGTGGGACCACCTCTTAATTGTTGTTTTTTTTCCCAGGTTCGCCTTCAACCTGTCTGGTAGCACCTGTTAGGGTCTCAGGTATGGGCAAATAATGAACCTCCCAACAACAACAAAAAATCTATGAAAGTATAAACATACATTTTCATTGTAAAAGTACCAGAAATACATTTTTATATAAAAAAACAATATAAATTCATAGTAAAAAAAAATTACCAACAATATCTATTTATATTAAAAATTATCAACAATATCTATTTATATTAAAAATTACCAACAATATCTATTTATATTAAAAATTGTCAACAATAAAGCCAAATGTCTAACAATACCTTTTATTTGTAGTTGGAGGCAGACATTTGCGCTCAAAATATCTGCAGTTGAAGCCATAAAATTTTCTGCAAAATATTTAGATTTCAACATTAAAAAACCCTTCGCTATAGATGTCGATATAAGCTAAACCAAGTAAACCAATCAAGTACTTAGGGTCATGTCACTATTGCTTACAGGTTCTTAGCAACAAGGCCTCCTTTGGGAGATTGGATGTTTTGAGAAGCTTGGAACCACTTCTTAATAGCTGTTGTTCCCAGATACAACCTAATACGAAAAAAAAAAGAACTATGGAAGTATAAAAATACATTTTTATAGTAAAATTACGAAGAATAAATATTTATAATAAAATTATCGGCAATAAATATTTAAAGCAAAATTACCAAAAGTACATTTTTATCTGGAGTTGATGACATGCAATTGAGTTTAAAAAATATTTAGTTGAAGCCATAAATTTGTAGTCAAAATATTTAGAATTTGGCACAAAATAACCCATTGAGATGTTGATATGTCGATGAAAAAAATCAACCAACCAACCATAATATTTATAGTAAAAGTACTCCATTTAGTAAAATTCCCCAAATTACATTCTATCTGTAGTATTTCTTTTTAGCATAGATCTGACATTTAATTGGTTAATCAAGACATACCAACAAGTCTATTTTTAATTTCTGACCTTACCCGCTCCCCTTTAACATTAGGAAAAGTGTTAATGATTTGTTGTTTAAATTTCCCTAAGAAATCATTTTATAACCAGTTACCTACCATCGACTAAGAAAATCTAATTATAGTATATATATATATATATATATATATATATATTTCCAAATGAGATCTACGCTAAGAGTGAGTGATTTCTTCATGCCATGAAAAAACGGAACATAAACAGGTCATCATTGACAATTGCGGAAAATATTGACATACCCACAACACTATTTTTAATTCAGACCTTATCTTCCCCCACCCGAACATTAACTTTCGGAAATGAGGTAAAAATTTGTTTTTAAATTTCCTTAAAAAATCATTTAATCACCAGTTACTTAATATCGCCTGAAAAAGTACAATCATCGTATTGAAACATGAAAGCTTTTGTATAGCGAATTTAAAATGTTTTTATTATAATCTCTTATAATATATATATATATATATATATATATATGTGTGTGTGTGTGTGTGTGTGTGTGTGTATATATGTGTGTATTTATATATTCTGGGATAATAGCTGCGACATTGCTCTATTTATTGAACAATTTAGTTCATGACACATCGACTGAAAAAATTACTACAACAAACGACTTCTCCAATTACCATATTAGTAAAAAAACGCACTCTCTTTTAAATTTTCAAAAAAATTCAACCTTAGCGTTGCGACCGCACGCTCCAAAATTTCTGACAGTTAACAATAACACATTTCTGAAAAACATATTTCGATTCACATCTAATCTTTCGTGTCCCGTTTTTACCTAGATGTACTTAAAAAAAAAAAACAAGTCAATTTTCATTCCTGATGATGTCTGTATGAACAGATGAAAGTGCTAGCAAAAAAAGACCTTATACAAGTTGAATCAGGGATCACAACATTCATCTAGAGTTTCGTGGGTTAATGTAATTTTAATAAATTTGTTTGCGAAGATGTATTCTCACCATTTATATCATTAACTTCACTAATCTGTTTTTATATGAATGATTCATGTAATATATATATATATATATATATATATATATATATATATATATATATATATATATATATATATGATCAAGAATAGTTTTATGGTTAGGGTGAGCGTTGCAAGCGTGTGTTGATAAAAATTAAATGATTTTTGTTGATAATTATAAAGAGACTAGACAGCTAAGAAGTAATGATAATTCAACGAATATTTTTTTGTTATTCTTTGTCTTTCAGTATTTGATCTACATCAGAAAAAAATTATTTCGTTTGAAGAGCTACATAAATCTTATTGACTCTTCTCAAAACTAGAGAAAATATCAAAATATTCGTTGCTTAATGTGGTATTTAATATCTTATCTAACAAATTAATTCACTCAGTCTCATTTAGTCATCATTTTTTTTTTTTTTTTACATGTTCATTTGGGCATTTCTTTCGGGTAACATATATTGAAATACATTTTTAATATTCAAAATCCTATATCGCCCGACAAAATTTACAGTTGCCAACCATTTGCTATCCTGCTGCTCACCGCCCAGCCAACAGTTGAAATCGTCCGCCGGTGGGTGATATCTCCTAGGTTGGAAAGCATTTACTAGTGTCAACAGATAATCATTGGTCATGTTCATACATAAGGCTATAAGTAAATATAGGTCGTGTTTATGTTTAAACCCGTTTATAAACATTTTTGGTGCTATTATTAAGTTCATATGCTTCGTATATACAAGTACAGATATGAAGAGATGGCCACTAATAAACAAATAATCAGTTGCACAAAAGATAATCTATTAGATCATTGCAAAACTATGTGCTTCATAGAAAATTGAATCCAAGATTTTACATACTATTTTTTAACCGTAATCACCCCAAACAAGGCAGTAATGCCACTAAACACAAGGGATTACAGGGTGTGGGAAAATAAGGAACAGAAACATTAATGATGAGCAGAAAGAGAAGAGAATAAACGGGTGGATGGTAGAGATCGATTTACATTTCATTTAAGCTTTTACACATTAAAGCTTACTATTAGGTTGGTGCAAAAATAATGACGTAGTAATGTCGGTTTTTGACGTTAAAAATACGTCAAAAACCGACATTATTACTTCATTATTTTTGCACCAACCTAATAGAAAGCATGGGACTGGAAGAGGTACCATAAGCGAGAAGTGCTTGGAAAGAAACTGTTAGCAAAGAGGTTATGGCTACATCTAGCTAGCTCAACTCTAAATTGATGAGATCTCGACGCCAGGCTAGTACTGTGCTTAAATTCAAAAATGTCTAGGTAAAATAACAAAGAGCTCATCGTAACAACTACAATGAAAGTAAATATAGAAACGATACAGAGAGGCAACCTTGCGACGGTGGAAAATTGATTGAAGCCGAGCCACCAATCAGGACCAATAATATTGCTGATTCTTTCGATCTTATCAAGGAGATAAAGATAAACATCAGTCGACATCGGACCATATGTAGCGGCAATATTACAAGTATGGACGAATGGTAGGTATATAAATTGTCTTGCCCGGCATAGTGAAACATTTATTAATCAACAACATAATTTCCATTGTTTTAAAAACTGCTCTCGTTCTACAAGCTTGTTTCTGCTATTTTCGTAGAACTTAGTGTTTTTGGTGAATGAAGGTAGGTTTTGACTGACTTTATAGGGCCATTTTTCTTTTGTAATTTAAATTGATCTGTAAGGACTGGTGTAAATAAAATTCGGAAGGGACCAAGTCTGGAGAATATGGTGGGTGATCGATGGTTCCAGCATTTCAACTCTATAAGCTTATGGAAGGTCTGGTTTGCAACAGATTCTTCTGTTGTCGTGGAACTATTTTCAATTTGATAAAATCCGTCGTTTTTCTTGAACACAAGTCTCTTCAAATGGTGAGATATTTATTTTCAAACAGCAATCTCTTGTGTCGAAATACTCAGTTTATTTTCCACAATGGCAGCCAGGGTATCTTCACCGACCCCGACGAAATCTGCCAAACCAATTTTTGAACGTCCGAAGAACTGTAGAACGATTCAGATAAACTTTTTTTTCTTTTTTGTTTTTACACACTTCGTCATTAATATCTTTTATAGAACAAAAATATTTAATAAAGATGCTTAATAAATATTTATCGTTTTCTCATATATATATATATATATATATATATATATATATATATATATATATATATATATACACATTAGGTACTACATTTTTAGTTATCAGTTAATATATTTCAACCTTAAAAATGGCTAAATGTAGAGACGAAAGTTTTTGTATAATGTATCAAATGAACAGGAAAACATTATAAGATCACATGAGAAATTATATTAAAAACTTAATCAATGCACTCTGTCATATTTAATGAAACTTGCATGAAAGAAGGATTGGTGCCTAAAAGCACAACACACACGCAATAACACACACATACACACACGCATATATATACATATATATATATGTATATCTTATATATAGTTTTCAGCATGTTTTTACAATATATCATTTTATATTATATATTGTACATGAAAGGAAGGTTGTATGACAAATTGAAACAAGTTTCATTCAACTCGGTTTGTTTGTTGTCACAACAACGTAAATTGTCATACACCTTTTCTTTCAAAACTGTTCTGGATATATGAAAATGTTCACCCCCATATATATATATATATATATATATATATATATATATATATATATATATATATATACAAGTTTATGATTGGTGTATACGGAATGAATTCCAATAACCAAAAATTACTATTCTGGAGATGTTCCCTGTCTCGTCATTTTTGTGTGTATATATATCTAAATATGTCTGGGTGCTTATGTATTATAATCTGAGTGTGTCTGTGTTGTTTTACGTGTGAGGTTAGGACCCCATTCACACACTTGGGATTAAAATGTATACATATATTGTCAGAGGACCAGATGACATATTAGCGTCTATTCTAGCGTAATTTCAATGAAGAAATAAATTGAATAACATATGTATTTCTTTTTTTCTCCTCAGTAATTTTATAGTTGTAAACTTAATAGTGATTAAATTTGGATTTTAAAATTGGTAATTTTTACTTTTAATTTTAATAGCAAATTTTATCATATATTTTAATACTTATTGGTTAGAATAAATTCTTTTTTGATATTACCTCTATTTTAAAGATCTGAATAGCTATTATAAGATGACTTCGTTGTCAAGCTTTTTGAATTTTCCTATACTTGTATTTTGATTGGTCCATCTAGCCTTTGTAACAACGTTTTCCCCTTGTGAAGGATTGTTAATTAATTTGAAACTTTTAAAACCATTTATTTTACATTCAACATCATCACTTGATAAGACACCGGGGGGTGTTGAAACAAAATGGCTATTTTTGTAGTGATTTTATAACATATTTATGTTATATTTTTTTTTAAATAAATAATTATTTATATATATATATATATATATATATATATATATATATATATATATATATATAACGGACTCTCCCGATATGATGATCTGACAGCTTATTGATTCAGTTATGAAAGTTTGTGCGATAATCTTAAGTGGCATTTAAGACCCGCTAGTGATTTACAAAAGAGGCAACATATGGAGCAAGTGTGAGGATTGTGAGATGAGATCACTGTTAACTGTTGGCTGACCTTTTAGATCTTGCTCTTACTTCTTGAAGATGATTCAGACAAGCAGATTGAAAACTGCTGAGTCTACTAAAACATGTTGATCTCCATTCTACCCGCTCCAAAGCTAAGCACTCAAGGGTGTTATGTAGTATATTAACTGCTGACAAGTTGCTTTTCAGCTTGTCTTTGTATCTTAGCCATGGGTCTCCTACATTCCTTTAGCCCTGATCTAACTTGCTGGATCTTAGGTATCCTGTCATCAGACATTCCCAAGACATGACCAGTCCACCGTAACTGAGACTGTATGATAAAAGTCTCGATTCCTCCAATATTACACCTGTTAAACAGGTCTACGTTAGATGTCCTATAATTTAGGAAAGGAGTATATTCTGTTGATTATCATACCTTCTGAATGCTTACTTTGTCGCAGATTGAACGCTCATTTCTTTCCGTAATTCAGAGAGCATAATATGGCGGAAGAACAACTTTTCATCCTCCATCTTTGAGGCATTCATTTGTAGACAAAATATTAACATTCAACAAAGACTGACGCGCAACTGAACGATCCAAAGTTTCCATCGAGAACAGACCAGAAATCAGCACCAAAACAAACTTCACTATCAAGTTGCGTTCATTTTATTTTTTAAAAGAATTCTGGCTTTAAATACCTTGTAACGAATTAAGTCAGTCAATTAAATGCTGACTATCTACACAGGCATGTCTTTTACATTTATTTAATTCTCTGGAACATAAATGTATAGAAACTGCCCTGGCCACAAAGTGAGGGATAAGTTTATGCATTGAGTTTAATAGAGAGTTGATCCCCCACTTTTTATCCACATAATTTCTTGTATGTTTAGCAAATTCTGATTATGTGTAAACCCATCTGTTCTCACCACCCAACCATGGGTTATTCAGTAAGACCTGTATAACTAAACCATTATTATCTCAAAGGAAAAAAATGTCTAATCTAAATGTATTGCCTGGCTTTAAATAACCTGCAAAGGGTTGATAAGCCGTAGAAAATGAATGAATCAATCAATCAATGAAATACTCATCAACTGAACAGGCATGTCTTTTAGATTTATTTACATTTTATGGAATATGTACAGAAACTACCACAGCCACAAATTGAGGGATAATTTTATTAGGTTGGTGCAAAAATAATGTCGTTTTCTCACATATGTTACTGTGTGAGAAAACGACAATATTTTTGCACCAACCTAATATATATTAAGTCTAATATAGAATTGAACCCCCACTTTTTATCCACATAATTTCTAGTATGTTTAGCAAATTCTGATAATGTGTGACCCCAACTGTTTTCCCCCCGCCAAACCATGGGCTAATTAGTAAGACTTGTATAACTAAACCAATATTATCTCAAAAGAAAAAAAATTCTTGGAATCTAAAAATATTTTCTGGCTTTAAATAACCCGAAAAGGGTGAACAAGGCGTAAATGAAAGCAAAGAAACAATAAAAATGTCGTTGTTTCTCCGTTAACACTAAACTTTGTTGGTGTGTGTTTATTGATCCAACCTTCCAATCTTTGATCCATTCAGAACAAACAATCAACATTGCACTGATGTCTGAATTTATAAAGTAGAGAAGTAACGTGATGAACCATCACAAATAAACGCATTATGATTTCAGAAACGCATTTCAGAAACTAATCTATGTAGGAGATACTTCATTCTGTAAACACAATTTTTAATAAAGCATAATAGAGGAAGTAATCTAGATGTTACCCCAAAGGTTAACAATGTTATTTAACTTACGAACTAAATCAAGAATGTTCTTGTCTAAAAATATTTTCTGCTATTAAATAACCTGTAATGGGTTGATAAACCGTAAAAACACGAATCAATCAATCAATGAAATACTCATCAGCTACACAGGGATGTCTTTTAGATTTATTTACATTCTCTGGAATATAAATGTACAGAAACTATAGTGACCACAAAGTGATGGATCAGTTTATATATTAATTTTAATATAGAATTGATCCCCCACTTTTTATCCACATAATTTCTAGTATGTTTAGCAAATTCTGATAATGTGTGAACCCAACTGTTCTCTTCAGTTATGGGTTAATCAGTAAAACTTATATCGCTAAACCATTATTATCTCAAAAGAAATAAAAATTCTTATAATCTAAAACTATTTTCTGGGTTGAAATAACCTACAATCCGTAAATGAATGCAAAGTATTAAGAAACAGAAAAATGCTGATGTTTCTCTGTTAACACTAAACTTTGTTGGTGCCTGTTTGTTGACCCAGCTTTCCAAACATTGCCCCCTTCAGAACAAACAGTCAACATTGAACTAACTGGATGGGCCAGAAAAACATACTTCCGGATCTATCTCAAAATGGTCGTGACAAAACATCCTACAAGCCTCAAAAACACACGTCTTTAATTTATCAATAACAGTGGGTAATTTTACTATTTCATCACAGATAAACGCATTATGGTTAAGCTTCACCATTTAAGAAACTATTATATGTAGGAGACACTCCATTCCCCAAAGACAAATTTTAATAAAGCCTAACAGAGGAAGTAATCCAGATGTTACCCCAAATGTCAACAATGTTATTTAACTTACGAACTCAATCAAGAATGTTCTGGTCTAAAAATATTTTCTATCATTAAATAACCTGCAATGGGCTGATAAACCGTAAAAACACGAATCAATCAATCAATGAAATCAGCTACACAGGTATGTCTTTTATTTATATTATCTGGAATGAATGCATCAAGAAATCAAAAGAAAATGGTTGAATCCGTCAACACAAAAATAAAAACAATATTTCCCACTTGAAAATACTTGACGTAATTTTCAGTTGACAGTATGAATAAATTAGTTTTCTAAATTCTTCTAGTTGCTAAGGACATTTTGTTTGTTGTTAATAGTTACTTTGTTTTTAATGTCTTTTTGCCTAGAAAAAGTTCACATTAGACGAAACGCGTCGGCTAATAATATAGTTTTCCTATTATCTTTTACCTTTATACATTATCTGGAATGTAAATGTATAGAAACTACCGTGGCCACAAAGTGAGGGATGAGTTTATATATTGAATCTAATATAGAAATGATCCCCCACATTTATCCACATAATTGTTTAACAAATTCTAATGATGTGTGAACCCACTTCTTCTCTCTAGCCATTGGTTAATTAGGAATTATTATTCCCAATACCTTTTCTAACAACCAGTTATATAGCTCGCTGGCTAGTTTAACCTCAATTTATTTGTGCCTCATTGTTTTGAGAATGTCTTGTGAGTGTTAACATTTACAAGTCTTTTTCCTTATTATGTGTGTTCCATAGATTTCAGCTGTCTCTGTGATTATAGTTCCTTTTTCTTTCAATCTTCCTTTCTCTATATGCACATAGTAGCCGTTCAATGTATTCTCAGTATTCTACTGTAGGATAGTGCTGGGTATGACGATAGACAACACTCGGAAGTAAGGCCTCTGATCGGGAGATTGAAGCTTTTGAGGAGCTTCCAACCACTTCTTAATTACTATTGTTCCCAGGTCCACCTTGACCTGGGGTGATAGAACCTGTTAGCGTCCCGCTTATGGGCAAATAGCAGACAACCAAACTGGAGTCAAAGCATGAAAATATAAAAATACATGAGAAAAAAATTAGCAGCAATCCATTTAAAAAAAAAATCTCAAGAAAATAAAATTTCGCCATTAAATGACCCATAAGGAATCGATATGCCGTTAAACAAGCCAAACCAAGAAATGTAGCCGTAAGATCGTGTCAGCAACGATCAGGATATTAGTCTAAATAATAAACAAAATCAGAATTCTATTGGGTTGTCCAGAAAGTTCATGCCAATTTTTAAGGGAAAAAGCAAAATTACGTCATTAAATGTGTATTGAACTAAATATGAACCATTTTGTTGCACAACTTTTTTTCATTTTTCCTTCAACTTAAAGATTCAATCTTCCCAGAATTTTGGTGGTTTCTCAGCAAAGAACTCATTAAGATGTTTGTTTTATATGTCACCCAAAGAATAAAAATTTTTACCATTAAGATTATTTTCCAAGGACACGAATAATTGAAAATCCAAATTTGTAACGGTCTGGTGAATATAGCCGGTGGGGTAACACATCCGAGCCAAGCAGCAACATTTTTGTAGGTCACCAAAAAAGCGTGAGTTCTGGCATTATCCTGATGAAAATCAACACCTTTCCTGTTCGTCAATTCTGGATGTTTGTTTTTTTGTTTTCTGGAATTACTGCCTTTAATTCGTCCAGTTGCAAGCCGTATTTTTCAGAATCAGTTGATTAGTTACTTGGCAGAAGCTTATAGTACAGAATTCCCTTCCAATCCCACCGAATGCACAGCGTGACTTTCTTAGGATGAAGGCCAGCTTCTAGGGCAGCTAAATTTGGCTCATGACGCTTACTCCATGATTTTTTTTTCATTGTTGTAAACGATCCATTACTCATCGCCCGTCACATTTTCCTTCAAAAAGAGGGCATTTTCATTGTGTTTATACAGAAGAATCACAAATGAAATCAGATGGAAAATAATCTTACTACACAGGTCATGTGGTAACCAAACTTCGTTTGTTTGTTTGTTTGTTTTTTTGGGTTTTATGGCATATCAACCACTGTGGGTTATTTAATGCCAAATCCAGTTTATATGAATTTTAAATGCCTATTTTGTATGGAATAAAAAATATATAGCTGGCAACATTATTGTTTCAAAAAAACCTATAGCTGGCAACATTGTTGTTTGAAAAAAAATAAAAAACTTAGAGCTGGCAACATTATTCTTTACAAAAAACGTATAGCTGGCAACATTATTCTCTACAAAAAACTTAGAGCTGGCAACATTATTTTTCTGAAAACATTATCTGAGACCTTGCTGTTGGATGTAGTTTATCGCCGTACCCAGGAAGCGGATGTAGTTTATCATCATACCCAGGACGCGGATGTAGTTTACCGTCATACCCAGGACGCGAGTAAAACTTGGAAAACTAGGAGTTCACTATTTGCCCATAGCTGGGACCCTAACAGGTGCTACCACCCCGGGTCAAGGTGGACCTGGGAACACCGGCAATTAAGAGGTGGTTCCACGCTCCTCAAAACCTCCTGATCAGAGGCCTTGCTGTTGGATGCAATTTAACGTCATACCCAGGACGCCTCATTGGGGGCCAAACTTCGTAGCTATTTGAATACCGAAGCTTCTCTAAGTTCTCATAAATGGTGGATTTTGATATATTTAGTGTTTCTGCAAATTCTCGCGTTGTTTAATAAGAGTTATTCTTAGTCAATGTCTTGATTTGGTCGCTATCTGTAGCATGTGGTCTGCCTGAGTGTTCTTCATCAGAAAGGCTGCAATGACCAACTGTAAACTTTTGTTGCTTGCTAGGCATTTTTCTTTTGCGGTAAAAAAAGTATCATGTGTCTAAAATGCAACTTATAATCTTCCATTTTCATAGGGATGCAAAATATATATTCTGAAACTGCATTACCAATGGTACTTGGATAAGTATATTTCATTTTGATCAAAGGGTTTCCCGAGGAGGGGGCACAAACCTTCCACTGATTTTTATTTCACCTTTGATATGAATTAAATTTAAATTTGAACAATGGAATGACTCCTAAAGTACTTGGATAAACATATTTCATTTTGATCAAACGGAGTCTCAAGGTCTTTGTGCCACCCCCACCACCACAATAACAATTTTTCCACATTGATTTAAATTAAATCTAAATTTGAAAACAGGGAATGACTCTTATCCAAAATATAGGAGAAGAAAGCCAGAAGATGGAGGTCACATTTGCCAGATTAAAATTAGATAATATGGATGTCAAGTTGAGCAAGAAATCCCCAATCAGTAGGTAGTGCCTTACAATACATATTTTAAAGCGACAATGCAAGTGTCATTTCAATGTTAAAAACTGCTAATCAATTTATTCCATTAAGTCTTGCATCAAATACATATCAAAGGGGTCAGATCAAGCTGTTTTTGCACACACTTATCCCACCGAATTTTTTTTCCTTTGAGTTAAATTTATATTTGAACAAGGGAATGACTCCTGTTCAAAATATTGAAGTAAAAAGCCAGAAGATGGAGTTTACATCAGCAAGATCATTGAGTAATAGTGAAATGCATCATTTTTCTTCGAAAATTATAATGATTTAAAATCAATCATTTTCTTACAAAAGATCTGTGACACCCCGTAAAGCGCGGGTAATTCGGCTAGTAACTTAAAAAAGAGACCGAAGCTTCAGTGAATTTAAAAGCCATTTAATCAGAGTTTTCACACTATTACTTGTTGATTCAACATCGATTTGTTTATTGGTAGGTATTTTTTTTTAGTGTACTGTCGCATTTCTTTCACGTACCTTCAGTTTTTTTTTCTTTCCCTTTGACAGTGATCAATCATACTGTCAGAGTCTGATGAAAGACTCTTCGATCTTCAGACGTCTCCGTTTCTCAACAGTGGAACTGGCCAAATCAATTGGATCGAATTAACCCTGGCCCTCACCTTTGACTATCGCTATCCCAATGTTGATGTCAAAGAGCGAAGCCATACCTATTTCTGTTGGCACGACAACGTAACAGAATACGACGTGTGGAAAGTATTGAGAAAGTGACTACTTTGAAAGAGTACTCTTGTATCTGTTTTTCTCCGGATGTGCGGATGGTACAATGAATATCGACTCGAAATGAGAAATTGAACAGTTGAGTTCGGATTCTATTATGGCTCGTTATATTCACATACGTGCAAATACTCTTACAAAAGGTACATATCCATCTCTTCCCCCCAGTTAATTAGTAGGACTATTATAAGTTAGAATCATTCTTATTCTCTTTAAAAAATAATTATTCTTATAATTCAAAATATGTTGTGAGGGAGAATATTTCCCTGCAAGTTTGGAGTTGCCCGTCGGACGAAAGACATAAGATATTCCTACATCACTAGGAGTATCAGGAGGAGCGGTAGCAACAGTTAGTGATTCACGGCTAAACATTTTCTTCCCTAATTTCTATTCTACATTATGTTTCCCTGTACCAAAAGGTAATACAATTGTTGTTAACCAATTCCGGTTTTCTACTGTCATTTTTGATAATTCACTTACAACAGTCTTTCAAGACCGCTACATGAATTTTGAATTTACCACTTTAGATTTCTGATATGTTATTTTACCTGCGACCCCCAATTTTATTATCAAACATTCAAGATTACTAAAAGTTGATGATTATTTAAGCAGTAATTTGCATAAAATATAAAATCACTACTTGGGCAATTTTTCCATGGTATTGCCGTTAAACCACGGTGTTTTTCATGGGGAAAGTAGGTAGTTGTGAATGTGGATTTTTGTCACCTTTTAATTTATGCTCTTGGTATTTTTAATTTTGGTCTTTGTTGTGTGGGAGAATATTTCCCTACAAGTTTGGACTCGGCCGTCGGAGGAAAGATATAAAAATGCTCCTACATCAAGAGGAGTAACAGGAGTAGCATTATCAAATGTAGCCTTTGCTGAAAACAGCTGATCATTTGCGGCTAAACATTATCTTCCTTAGTTTCTATTCTACAGTATGTTTTCCTGTACCAAAAGCCAATAAACTTGTTCTTAAACCAATTCCGGTTTTCTACTGTTGTTTTCGATAATTCAGTTACAAGAAAATATCACACTCAAAAGGGGTGATAATCTGTAAAAAAGAATTCAAACAATCTCTGTTACATTTTCCTATTTCTATGTCTATGTTTCATTCTTCTGAGTGCCTACAGCCATTTCTCGTTGATTCACCGTTTCTTTTACGATTACCGAAGTTAAGCAACGTCGAGCCTAATCAGTACCCAGAGTGGTGAACGCTTGTGAATACCAGGATGTTGTGGGTGATGTAATGTATAACCGATCAGAATTGGAAAGGGGAGAGCCGAGTTCGAATTCCAGTCGAGTTCGTTACATTCCCTTACGCGCAAATACCCGTGGAAACGATGTGAAACCACCTCTTCTACCCCGCTAGATATGGGTTAAGTAGTAGAACTTGTATCAGTAAATCATTATCATCTTAAAAAAATTCTGATAATCTAAAAATATTTCTGGTTTGAAATAACATGAAAAAAGTTGATGAACCGTAAAAAAAAAAAAAAATCAATCTTTTCTCTCGCCCAGTCTCTCTTTCTATATGAGCATGCGCTGACTCGCACGTGCGAGGTAGACGCAGACATAAACCAATAGACACAAACACACACACACACACACACACACACATATATATATATATATATATATATATATATATATATATATATATATATATATATTTCAATTAAAAGGTGCAATTATAATTTATAAATTCATGAATCATTCATACAAAAAAACAAATATACTGGTTAATGATTTAAATGGCGAGAATACTTCGTCGCAAACAATATAAATAAGATACATCAACCCCGAACCTGTATATGAACGATATGATCCCCGTTTATAAATTCCAGTTGCATAAGGTCTTTTTAATTTTTTACAAGCTTTCGTCTGTTCCTACAGACATCATCAGGTATGGAAGTAGATCTTGTTCTTGTTTTTACGCTTATCGAGATTCATGAATTTATAATATATATATATATATATATATATATATGTATGTATGTATGTATGTATGTATGTATGTATGTGTGAGTGTGTGCATACATATATATACAACCGTCCTCCTTAAAAGCATAACTGAATATATAAATGATGACTGTCGAGTCGTTTAAGACGAGTACGTCCATTGCTGACAAGATTGGTTCCTGAATATAGTTCAAACGAATCTTCTGATGACAACAATGTCTGCTGAAAAGAGAAAGTGACTTGAAATACTTATTGCAGACGCGAAAAATATATGGTTCGGTACAGAGCCTGTCTTTTTTTGTTAATAAAAAAATGTCTGGGTCGCCTTGCATTTCTTAAAAAAACATAAAACGAGATAAAATTTTTACTAACTTTAGTTTCTGTCTATATCTCTGAGATGAGATATTATGATTACTGCATTATTTACATTATTCGGAATGTTATCCTCATCTTCATTGCCATATTCATAACGTTTCGGCCTCTATATCTCTGAGATGAGGCATTATGATTGCTTGCATTATTCAACAGAAATTAAAAGAAATAATAATAATAATAAAATCAAAATCAAAAAAATGTGAAACATGAGAACATCAACAATTCCAGTTGTAGTTGGAGCCCTCGGATTGATTGAAAAATATTCCAATAGACTCATTGAAGGGATTCCTGGTAGCCCATGCCTTAAAGAAATACAAAATAAATATTCTCACAAGTACAGTCCACACCTTAGGAAGGGCTTTATCTATGTAAAACGTTTATGATTTTAGGTTGTTTTGTTCTTTATCTGTTTTTACAAAAATCTTCAGTGGTAAATGTCATAAAACCATTATTGACGTTAGGTCTCTGGTTGGGACCCGGAAGGAAAAGATTATACAACAGAAACAAAGGACCCCCTCCGAAGATCCAGTTACGGAGATAGGACCTGTATATGGGACTACAGAATACACACAGACAGAACAATCAAAGCTAATAACCCAGACATTGTTATTAGAGTCCGCAGGAAATGCCTTCTTACTGATACGGCAGTCCCTGCAGACTGCAACGTATCTTTGAAGATCTTCAAAAAACTATGAAATTACAAGAACCTTGAAATTGAAATCTCAAAAATGTGGCACATGAGAACATCAACATTCCAGTTGTTGGAACTCTCGGATTGATTGGAAAAGATTCCAATAGACACTTTGAATGGATTCCTGGTAGCCTTAAAGAAATGCAAAAAAATGGTTCTCGCAAGTACAGTCCACCCCTTACGAAAGGCGTTGTCTATGTAAAATATGTCTGTTTTTTTTTGTTTGTTTTTTTTTGTTTGTTTTTTTAAATTGCACAGTGGGAAATGTCATGATGCCATATTTGGTCATAGGTCTCTGGTCGGGACCTGAGAAAGGAGTACACACCAAAGATCAAAAGAAATAAAATAAAAATAATAATAATAATATAAAAGAAAACGAAACAAATATAAAAATTACCAGGACCTCGTTCGAGAACAGAAAAATCTTCCATAAACTTACGACGTTTACGGTAGTTTCCATAATAAATTAACTCATCTGGAACTGTACCAAGCACACTAGTGTCAAAATAAGAGATTAAAGGACCAATTGAAAGTGTCAACATGGTGGCAGTATATACTGGGGAAGGTGCTGGATATTTGAAGAAACTTGTGAGTTACACACTCTCTTCATTTGGTCTGAATATACAAATTCAAGCAAATAATAATAATAATAATAATAATAATAATAATAATAATAATAATAATAATAATAATAATAATAATAATAATAATAATAATAATAATAATAATAATAATAATAATAATAATAATAATAATAATAATAATAATAATAATAATAATAATAATAATAATAATAATAATAATAATAATAATAATAATAATAATAATAATAATAATAATAATAATAATAATAATAATAATAATAATAATAATAATAATAATAATAATAATAATAATAATAATAATAATAATAATAATAATAATAATAATAATAATAATAATAATAATAATAATAATAATAATAATAATAATAATAATAATAATAATAATAATAATAATAATAATAATAATAATAATAATAATAATAATAATAATAATAATAATAATAATAATAATAATAATAATAATAATAATAATAATAATAATAATAATAATAATAATAATAATAATAATAATAATAATAATAATAATAATAATAATAATAATAATAATAATAATAATAATAATAATAATAATAATAATAATAATAATAATAATAATAATAATAATAATAATAATAATAATAATAATAATAATAATAATAATAATAATAATAATAATAATAATAATAATAATAATAATAATAATAATAATAATAATAATAATAATAATAATAATAATAATAATAATAATAATAATAATAATAATAATAATAATAATAATAATAATAATAATAATAATAATAATAATAATAATAATAATAATAATAATAATAATAATAATAATAATAATAATAATAATAATAATAATAATAATAATAATAATAATAATAATAATAATAATAATAATAATAATAATAATAATAATAATAATAATAATAATAATAATAATAATAATAATAATAATAATAATAATAATAATAATAATAATAATAATAATAATAATAATAATAATAATAATAATAATAATAATAATAATAATAATAATAATAATAATAATAATAATAATAATAATAATAATAATAATAATAATAATAATAATAATAATAATAATAATAATAATAATAATAATAATAATAATAATAATAATAATAATAATAATAATAATAATAATAATAATAATAATAATAATAATAATAATAATAATAATAATAATAATAATAATAATAATAATAATAATAATAATAATAATAATAATAATAATAATAATAATAATAATAATAATAATAATAATAATAATAATAATAATAATAATAATAATAATAATAATAATAATAATAATAATAATAATAATAATAATAATAATAATAATAATAATAATAATAATAATAATAATAATAATAATAATAATAATAATAATAATAATAATAATAATAATAATAATAATAATAATAATAATAATAATAATAATAATAATAATAATAATAATAATAATAATAATAATAATAATAATAATAATAATAATAATAATAATAATAATAATAATAATAATAATAATAATAATAATAATAATAATAATAATAATAATAATAATAATAATAATAATAATAATAATAATAATAATAATAATAATAATAATAATAATAATAATAATAATAATAATAATAATAATAATAATAATAATAATAATAATAATAATAATAATAATAATAATAATAATAATAATAATAATAATAATAATAATAATAATAATAATAATAATAATAATAATAATAATAATAATAATAATAATAATAATAATAATAATAATAATAATAATAATAATAATAATAATAATAATAATAATAATAATAATAATAATAATAATAATAATAATAATAATAATAATAATAATAATAATAATAATAATAATAATAATAATAATAATAATAATAATAATAATAATAATAATAATAATAATAATAATAATAATAATAATAATAATAATAATAATAATAATAATAATAATAATAATAATAATAATAATAATAATAATAATAATAATAATAATAATAATAATAATAATAATAATAATAATAATAATAATAATAATAATAATAATAATAATAATAATAATAATAATAATAATAATAATAATAATAATAATAATAATAATAATAATAATAATAATAATAATAATAATAATAATAATAATAATAATAATAATAATAATAATAATAATAATAATAATAATAATAATAATAATAATAATAATAATAATAATAATAATAATAATAATAATAATAATAATAATAATAATAATAATAATAATAATAATAATAATAATAATAATAATAATAATAATAATAATAATAATAATAATAATAATAATAATAATAATAATAATAATAATAATAATAATAATAATAATAATAATAATAATAATAATAATAATAATAATAATAATAATAATAATAATAATAATAATAATAATAATAATAATAATAATAATAATAATAATAATAATAATAATAATAATAATAATAATAATAATAATAATAATAATAATAATAATAATAATAATAATAATAATAATAATAATAATAATAATAATAATAATAATAATAATAATAATAATAATAATAATAATAATAATAATAATAATAATAATAATAATAATAATAATAATAATAATAATAATAATAATAATAATAATAATAATAATAATAATAATAATAATAATAATAATAATAATAATAATAATAATAATAATAATAATAATAATAATAATAATAATAATAATAATAATAATAATAATAATAATAATAATAATAATAATAATAATAATAATAATAATAATAATAATAATAATAATAATAATAATAATAATAATAATAATAATAATAATAATAATAATAATAATAATAATAATAATAATAATAATAATAATAATAATAATAATAATAATAATAATAATAATAATAATAATAATAATAATAATAATAATAATAATAATAATAATAATAATAATAATAATAATAATAATAATAATAATAATAATAATAATAATAATAATAATAATAATAATAATAATAATAATAATAATAATAATAATAATAATAATAATAATAATAATAATAATAATAATAATAATAATAATAATAATAATAATAATAATAATAATAATAATAATAATAATAATAATAATAATAATAATAATAATAATAATAATAATAATAATAATAATAATAATAATAATAATAATAATAATAATAATAATAATAATAATAATAATAATAATAATAATAATAATAATAATAATAATAATAATAATAATAATAATAATAATAATAATAATAATAATAATAATAATAATAATAATAATAATAATAATAATAATAATAATAATAATAATAATAATAATAATAATAATAATAATAATAATAATAATAATAATAATAATAATAATAATAATAATAATAATAATAATAATAATAATAATAATAATAATAATAATAATAATAATAATAATAATAATAATAATAATAATAATAATAATAATAATAATAATAATAATAATAATAATAATAATAATAATAATAATAATAATAATAATAATAATAATAATAATAATAATAATAATAATAATAATAATAATAATAATAATAATAATAATAATAATAATAATAATAATAATAATAATAATAATAATAATAATAATAATAATAATAATAATAATAATAATAATAATAATAATAATAATAATAATAATAATAATAATAATAATAATAATAATAATAATAATAATAATAATAATAATAATAATAATAATAATAATAATAATAATAATAATAATAATAATAATAATAATAATAATAATAATAATAATAATAATAATAATAATAATAATAATAATAATAATAATAATAATAATAATAATAATAATAATAATAATAATAATAATAATAATAATAATAATAATAATAATAATAATAATAATAATAATAATAATAATAATAATAATAATAATAATAATAATAATAATAATAATAATAATAATAATAATAATAATAATAATAATAATAATAATAATAATAATAATAATAATAATAATAATAATAATAATAATAATAATAATAATAATAATAATAATAATAATAATAATAATAATAATAATAATAATAATAATAATAATAATAATAATAATAATAATAATAATAATAATAATAATAATAATAATAATAATAATAATAATAATAATAATAATAATAATAATAATAATAATAATAATAATAATAATAATAATAATAATAATAATAATAATAATAATAATAATAATAATAATAATAATAATAATAATAATAATAATAATAATAATAATAATAATAATAATAATAATAATAATAATAATAATAATAATAATAATAATAATAATAATAATAATAATAATAATAATAATAATAATAATAGGAGAAGCAGCAGGAAATTTGAAATTAAAAAAAATATTTTTCACTTGGACATAGAAAAAATCTAGCTACTTACGAATTCGATTTTACTAATCTATGTGTATATTGTTGGACTGTCTTGCGGAAACGGATATAGAAAGCCGGAAGTTGAAAGCAGGAAGCGAAAAACGGAAATGATTTTATTTCATTATAAAGTTCTGTTTATTAAATCTCAATCTTTACAAAAATATAGTTTTATTGTTTCGTTTCGTTTTTTTTTTTTTTTTAGTTTTGTACTCGCTTCAAATGAACGTACGCCACTCGACAAAAACAGTGGCCTCATTCCATGCAGGCCTTGCAGGCACAAATGCATTATGTGGAAATGAGCAAAGAAATGAAAAGAAGGGAAAAGAGAAAAAAAGAACGAAAGAAAAAAAGAAGAAAGGAATGAAGATAGGATAAAAGAGATAAATTATCCATGGATATATGACATGATGGTTGGGTGGGGGCTTTTTTTTATTTTTTTTTTTTTTTATTTATTTATTTATTTATTTATTTTTTTTTTTTTTTCGCAGGCTAAAATGGATGGATGTGCTTAAAAACGTCTATAAAATTTAGATATTGGAAGAAAATATATGAAAACATTGCAGTCAATAATTGAGATTAAAACGCCGTAAAAATGAAATCTCTGCAAATCATAAAAAGAGGGAAAGTTTTGATTAAATAATAATATAGATTTTTTTCAGGTAGAAAGGAGAGACAGAGAGAGAGACAGAGAGAGAAAATGAAAGAGAAAAAAAGAACATGAGAGAACACGAGAAAATACAATAATAAATAACTCAATCGAACTAGTGAGAACCAATATAATAAAGTGTAAGATTGTATTAAGTTGAAAAAAAAAAGATAAGATTTGGTAATAAACGACGTCGGGCACGCAAATGCAAATAGCGGAATTTAAAAAGAAAAAAAAGCGGAATGAAGCCAGGAGAATAGAAAAGTAAAAGAAAAAATGGAAAAGTGAGATCGAAAAACTGAACGGAAAAGACGGAAAGTTTTGTAAAGAAAATAATTGATTAAATACAAAAATCACGTCCATAAAAGAAACAAAAGGACTTCTAGGCACAATTCAAAGCAGAGGTATAAAAGAAACGAAAAAAAAACCGAGGGGGAGAGAAATACTAATGTACAAAATAAAAAAAACAAATTGGGAAAACATTAAAACCGTCAACTGAGAGGGGGAGAAAAAAGACAAATATTTTAGGATTAGTAAAAGAAATAATCCGGAACAAATTATGGCTGTATTACAGAAAAAAAGAAAATAGAACTTGTAAGTTTTTTGTTTTTTTTTAAGAAATAAAAAAAATAAACAAATTCAAGGGCCATTAAGTGATTTTATGTGGAACACCTGAAAAAATGACTCCTGAGTTTAAAGAATTTGACAGTAAGAAACGAAAAAAAAAAAAAAAAACCTGAACAAAGAAATACTTCTTTCCGCATTATTTACTCCCCTAGAATACAGGTCACCATATGTGAGGTCATCATAACAATTTTTGAATATTTCAAAATAGAATAGAATCCCTGACAACCGGACTAAGAAGGCCTTCCGGGTATGAGGAATTAGTTACAAAGTCTGCATATGAGGGGTTATATTTAGATTAAAATAAAAGGACTGAAATCAGGTTTAAGATTTATTTCCAATGTTTTATAGTAAACGAAATAAGCTAATGGTGAGTGAAATATAACGGAATTGATTTTAAGGAAAAATAAATAAATTATGTAATGTTAATGAAAACTCAGTAAATTAAGTATGCCACGTATTCAAAACAAATAATGTAGCGAGAATTTTTAATCGCTGTTGCATGAAAATTGTTTTTCTTCTAATGTCATTCGTTTTGCTTTTGTTCTTGAAATTATTTAAACGTAAAACACTTTTTAATTATGCGTGCCTTATTGCAATCATCATAGCTGAATGGCTTTCTTTCCAATAGTTTTGAATATTTTTTTAAAATTTCAGTCAAGGTTTCATCACAATCATGCATCTCGTTTCTATCTTACTGTAGATGTGTCTCGCTGTCATCCTTTCCTCTTATTCCCATCATCCTTTGCATCAATACAAGCCATTAGGGTGAAATAAGCATAAGCAATTATCCAAAGTAAATTTCCTGAAAAACAGAAATTTCAAATCAGTTACATATCACCCAAATAGTTCAAATATACACATCAAAATCATTTCCAGATATGCGGGATTCCGGATATGAGGCACTCCGGATATGAGGGATTCTGGATATGAGGGATTCCGGATATGATGCACTCCGGATATGAGGGATTCCGGATATGAGGGAATCCGGATATAAGGGATGCCGGATATGAGGCACTCCGGATATGAGGGATTCCGGATATGAGGGAATCCGGATATAAGGGACTCTACTGTATTACATATGCGCAATAATAATTGGCAAAATTTGGTTTTTATTTTAATCATTTCACCCCAAGCAATAATTACCCGTCCCAGTGGTTGGAATAAATATTAATCGCATGCCGCAGTCTTCCTCCCAGGCAGTACCACTCTTTCCGAAGGGGCTGGGTTTATTGCGTGACACCTGAGTCAACCGCAAAAAGGGACGCACCGAGGGAGCTTGAGGAAATTTTCCAATTTTATGTCCGTTAAACCCACTTTAAAAGGACTTTAAAATGACTTTGTATCACATTCGGTAACGACGTAGGTTCACTGAAAAATACACATTTCACACCAGACAAGTCTATAATGCCACAACGAGGCAGGGATGGTGGTTACACTGAGCAAAGAAGAATGAGAAGACTTTAGCGAGGAAATAAAAGGACGGGATTTAGGTTGTATTTAAATTTTTGAAGCTTGTACGTTTTGCGATGTTAGACGCTCACTCGTTGTTACTTTCGTTAGGTCAACGAATGCTCGTTATCACTTCCGAAATTCTCGTTGTAGACGAGACTTTGCAAATGCAGATATTGGTGGTACGCCTTCAAATAATACTTGCACTAATAAAAATTATTGTTCAAATAGTAATCACTGAATAGCAATTCGAATAGTAATTCGCCGAAAAGTAATTCAGTATAGAAAAATACTATAGAGGATAATACAGATAATCATATTGATCAGTATAGTATTAATGATCACTATAGAGAAATAGTATAGTAGATACTATCACTTAGACGTCACGCTAATTCCCATTTATACTTTTCCTTTATGATCACGTGATCTACTTATTTTTATAATGGAATCTTTCGTGTTTGCTTACTGGTGATCTGTGTTCAAGCTACGGTGTCGGCAATCACTCTTTATTCCTATAAAGTAGTAGTTTTCTGGGAAGAAAGAAATCGGAATGGATTTCCATAGGCGAGAAGCGCGAGAACAGTGTTGTTAAAATAGAAGAGACAATTGCTTCTGACTAGTTCAACAGTAAAACAGTGAGACCTAATTGCCAATAGAGTAGCAGCGTTTAAATTCAAGCAGTTGAGGCAATAAGGAAGAAAGTACATAAGAGTTTCCATAAAAATGTACGCGACATGAATTGAATAGATTACTTGGATTCCATTGCTAGGCATGCTTATAGGAAAGTTGGTTCACTGGTTCGTACGAGACATGACTCGTTAGAATCTGGCACATTTATAATCAAATATTCGTCCGTGGCCGAATAGTTAGAACGTTCGCATTCTAACCATGAGACCCGGGTTCGAATCTTACAATGGTCGATGTCAGGAAAGAGACTTCTTGATGTTTTCGGACTGGAGTGGTCGATGCCAGCGTGCGGCACTTTTGGAAAAGTAAAATTGGGAAGACGGATAGTTGTGCTAGTCATGAAGTCACAACTGATTGTGTTCGAGGGCTTGAGCTTGCTGGCCTTGTCAACAAATTGTTGATCACGCTAGACAACATGCTATTTCCCACAAACTCTACCTAAGATCTGCTCAACATAGTTAGAGTATAAGCCACAGAACCCTGTCGGTGTTGAACAGCAAGGATCTGCAATAGGGAATGGCTAGACGCCCTAGCAGACGGACATCCTAGAATACGAGCTGCCTGATGACCATGTTTGCAGTAGTCTTTGAATATAGAATCCAATGCAGTACGTAATGTGTTCAATGGAACAACGCCAATATCACTAGTAGCAGCTGTTCAATAATTCTTCAGGTCTTCGATATCAGAGGTTGGCAGTGAATATTCGGAGAAAGTAGCAGCTGTTCAGTAATTCTTAAGGTCTTCGATATCAGAGGTTGGCAGTGAATATTCGGAAAAAACATGGCCGCCTTTATACACGTCGCATTGAATATTCTGAGCCTTCTGATTGGTTAACCCTTGTATTGGTGAACTATAAAATGAGTCAGATCATTTTGGCTGGCTCACTAGTACCACAGGCAACCCAAAAATTCAAACACGGCAAGCTATATATTCGTCCGTGCATCGAATATTACTTATACATCTGATCTGGTGTTCCTGCTATTCCAACCACCTGAAGAAGGCCGGAACGTACAATGGCCGAAACATTGTAAGAAATATGGCGACAAAAATGTGAACAATAGTCCGAATAATGTAAATTGTGTACATAATACCTCATCTCAGAAATATAGACAGATACTGAAAGGCCGAAACATTGTAATAAATATGGCGACAAAGATGAGGACAACAGTCCGAATAATGTAAATAGTGTACATAATATCACGGAAATATAGACAGATACCCAAGGACTGAAACATTGTAATAAATATGGCGACAAAGATGAGGACAATGGTCCGAATAATGTAGTGTACATAATACCTCATCTCAGAAATATAGACAGATACTGAAGGGCCGAAACATTGTAATAAATATGGCGACAAAGATGAGGACAATAGTCTGAATAATGTAAATAGTGTAGATAATACCTCATCTCAGAAATATAGACAGATACCCAAGGGCTGAAACATTGTAATAAATATGGCGACAAAGATGAGGCCAATAGTCTGAATAATGTAAATAGTGTAGATAATACCTCAAAACTTTACTGCATAGAGAACTTTCAAATTGTCTTCACGTCCCGACTGCTTTTTGCGTACTAGTAAACTATGAAATGTTTTTAGTAGGGTGTGGTCAAAGATCTGTTCCAGCCGTTTCCTTTAACGAGTAATAACAAAAAGTAGCAGGTCAACTTATTCGATCTATAGTAATGCTAAACGAAAATTACAATAATCTAGGCCAGTTTATAACAGCCTATTCTAAAAACGTCTCTCTCTATATATATATGTATATACAAAAACCCTTTATTTGCACCTTTATTGGAATTAAAATAACTGATCCAAGTGCAACTTTTGGATAATAAGTGCAACATTACTGTAATTATTGAACAATATAGTTCATGCCACTTTGACGGAAAATTTACCAGTTAAAAAGAATTCTCTATCACAACATTTGTACATAAACGCAGAATTTTAACCGTAAAATTTAAATTCATACTCAGCGTTGCGACTGCACGCTCCAAAACTATAACACACATTTCTCATAGCATTTTTCGGATTACAACCTTGTTTTCGTTTGTCCATTTATTACTGAAAGTATAAACAAGAACACAATATTTCATGCCTGAGGATGTCTGTAGGAACAGACGAAAGCTTTTAAAATAAAAAGATCTAATGCGACGGAAATTTATAAAACAGGATCTTTTCCTTCATAAACAGATTCGGGGTTTTTGTATATTATTGAATTGTTCGCGAAGATGGATTTCTCGCCATTTAATCATTAACCTTTGTATTTGTTTTATGTATGAATAATTCATGAATATATATATATATATATATATATATATATATATATATATAGTCTGAGTTATTTTCATTATAAGGGATTATGAGAAAAACATGTTGAAATTGCTACACACAAGCCTTCATGTTTCAATACTATTATTGTAGTAATTGTTTTTGGTAGTGAAGATATCATCTTCTATCAGCAGCACAAGGATCCTTAAAATTCTGACAACACAAGCAAAGCTTTGATAAAAAAAAATTCAACATACAGAAGTCGTTCAAACGGTCCCACCAGATCTGAATCTGATTGAAATTACCGTATTTTCTGGCTTACAAGTCGCACTTTTTTTCTTTTTTTTATTACTAAAAACACCCTGAAAAATACGTGTGCGTCTTCCAAGACGAATGTAAGACAATGTCCAGGCTCAAGTAAGCTTCGACAGTTACCTAATTGGCTTGACTGATAGGGACGTGGATTTGTATTTTGAGTCATTACACTATATTGTTAGCTAATTTAGCATTTTATATGGTATAACCTCACTACTTCCTGGGTAAGGTGATAAACTCCGTTCAACAACAAGGCCTCTGATCAGGAGGTTCTGAAGAGCGTGGAACCACCTTTTAATTGCTGGTTTTTCTAAGCCCACCCTGATCCGGAGTGGTCGCACCTGTTAGACTCCCAGTTATGGGTTAATAGTTAAACCCTAAACTGGGGTCAAAACACTATAAAAGTGTAAAAATAGGTTTGATTGTAAATTTCCTAAAAGAAGTTGGATTGTACTCAAAAATATGTTATTGAAAAATGGCTCCAATATATATGTATACATACACACCTTTTTTACCAAACTATCGCTATGAATATATTTCAAAAATTTTGTTGGCATTAAATAGCACACTGCGATTGATATGCCATAAAACAAAACAAACAACCAACAAACTCACTATTTAAAAGTTACAAATATTTCCAAGACTTACAAGTACAGCTCACACTTTACAAAGGGTTTCATCTATTTGAAATATGTGTGGGATGCTAAGTGGAAAATGGCATGATGCCATTTCTGACCATAGATCTCTGGTTGGGACCCGGAAAGAAATGAGTATACGACAGAAATCAATTGGTAATAAAAAAATGTTAATAATAAGAGAAAAAGAAAAAGTTGGACACGTTTCGATGATTCATTGTCTTCTCTTTTACTTCCTTATTTAAAAAGAAAAGCGGAAAAATGAAAATAAATAAAATATTAAAGAAAAGACAGAGAGAGAAGAAAGACAGAGACGCGCTAAAAAGCCGAAAAAGAGGGCGTAACAAAATCAAATTATTTCAAGTGTGAAACTTGGTTTGAAAATGGCGTGAACCGAGAAAAAAAAACTAATTTGAAACGTAAAAAGGCTATTTCTGTTTTCAAATGACAAGAGAGGAAAGAGAAAGAAAAAATGGCCGCCTTGAATTAATAGGACGCAATATACGATTCGCTGTTAGCTTGTTTGGAATGCTGGGGAAATAACAAAGCGTGCAAGGAAAGGTTTAAGTGCAGATATTGAATTTAAAGAACGTAGAAGAAAGAATGGACCAGCCTTTTAACCAGTCTCTCCTAATGTCCTTTCAGGACGTGGGCGTAGATGGCTTCCTCAGTTACATGTCTGTTGTCGCACTAAATAAATTCTTACACTTTTACGACCCCTTTTTATCTTTTCTTCTGCCATCCATTTCCTCAGACCTCTCAAGAATGTTACTTGCTATTTGCATTAATTCCGTCGCTATGTCCTTTCTCTGTTACTTTCTCCAAGTCCCCCCACGCGCAAAACAGGTATAACAATACGCATCCAGACAGAGTAATAGCTTTTCAACGTAGTAGATTTTCAACGTAGGTATACGGTCCTGGTTTAGATGCTGGGCGCGACACAATCTTCTTAAGAACAGTATTTTCTGTAATTTGTCCCGGTGTAGTTGTAATGGAAGTTCAGCAACAGAAATTCCCACGGAAGATGTCATGATATTCTTATTTGATTATTCTGATGAATCTTAATTCTTTTTTTTAATGATTGGACAATCTCATGGCAAGTTCTAGGTCAAAAGAGACGTAACCCAAAATGGCGTAACGTTAAGTATTTGAGCTTATCAACTTTAACAAAATATTGCAATAACAATCATAAATATGAATGATGCTTGCTATTTTAAGAAGTAAGGGGGGTACAAATGAAAAGATTTAAATCTGGCAACTTAAACAGACGTTAAACACATCTAACTTCCTATCTTCATTTCTTTTATTTTCTCGCTGAAAAGAGCAGCGCGTCTGATCTTGTCTTTTCTCGCTATCCACAGGATCAAAACAGAATCGGTCATTATTTATGACGTACTAGCTGGAGAAGTTTAACACTTCTATCTTCTCTTGTTTTCTTTCGCTTTTCTTTCTATATTTCATTTAGTTTATCGCTGAAACTAAGTAGCGTCTCTGATATGTCAATTCTGTCTTCCCACATGATCAAAACAAAATAGTCCAATATATATGAAGTACTAAGCAAGAGATATTAAACACTTCTAACTTCCCTTTTTTCTTTTGTTTTCTCACTGAAACCAAGTAGCGTCTCTGATATGTCTTTTCCGTCTTTCCACAAGATCAAATTGAAATAGTCCGATATTTATTCGATATTAGAATAGAATTTATGTCCTTCTATCTTCTTGCCCCTTCTCTTCCTTCTTTCCTTCTTTCTTTTTACCACTGAAAAGGATATTATCTCTACGATATGTCTTTTCCGTCTTACCCGTGCTGTCTTAGTCCATTATTTATGAGTTGGGTGTAATGGTTGTGCTAACTAAAGAAGGGACGAGCAGAATTATTATAATTTATGTTGCACCCCCCATCAACATAGTATTTTAAACATTTTCTTTAATGAGCGTCGATATTTCAAGACGAAACTTACACAAAATATTTCCTCATATAAATCATAGTATATTCATAAAATTTTGGCAACATCATTTGGTGTGAATTTATTTAAAAATATGGACGTGGGTATAAAAATCTGACATCATACTTATTATAAAACCGAGGTTGTGTGTATGTGTGTGTGTGTCTGTTCGTTTATATATTGGATCGGATTTCCTACATTTTTCAACCGATTTCAACAAAACTTCACAGGACTACGTAAAATTACCTTGCGGTGGTTCTGACAGTGCCAAAAATTGGAAAAACACAATTGTTTTTGCACGAAATCAATTTAAAAACGCGATTAAGAGGCATCGCTGTCGCGAGAATTAAAGGGGAACAACTCATATTGAGTTATACTTATTATAAAACTCAGGTTGTGTGTGTGTGTTTTCGTTTATATATGGGATCGGATTTCCTACATTTTTCAACCGATTTCAACAAAACTTCACTTTTTTTTTGGCAGGTAGTGTTTCTTATTGTCTTGCACACTTTTTTCTTTATTTTTACATTCAGAATGCTTTAAAAATTCCATTTACAAGACAATTGTTTATAATAAAATTCTATTCAATCGATAGACTCATAACGATTGAAAACAATGTTTTTGCTTGAGTTTGGGTTTGACCAATTCGTAAAAAAAATAAATAAAAAAAAAATAAAATAAAACTAATTAAGATATGCGTGTCCGTCAACCATAAACAATAATCTTTGTCAATTTTATTTTTCAGTCTTTATGATGGTCGATACTTGATCTATCTCTTACTGTTACATCCCTGGGCAACGCTAGTTGGGTATAAGTGTGATTCCGTTTAATCTACCTTCCAACAGACAGTGATTTTCCAAATATAGCTTAGATGTGGCACAAGGCCGAAAGTAGGGGGCACCCAGTGAGGATCGACACACTGTTCACTCGTAATTGTTCTAGCAAGACAAGCTTGCTAACCATTACAACGTTTCATATATATTAAAATTTATATTTTTATAGTCTTAGGTTCGTTTATTTTAACGCCTTTATCCACTGTCCCATGTGTGCCCAAGTGGATAAAGGCGTTAGTTAGATCCTATGACAGGACACAAAGAGCGTGAGTTCAATACCCGGTTAAGGCAGTGGAGAACTTGCAGAGGGGAATTAACAAGAAATAACTGATAACTGACATCTATTAGAAATGGCACGTGGAACTAGAACATCTACCTCGGTGAGCGAATAAAGGGTTCAGTTCGGCATTCCAACCACCTGAAGAAGGCCGTAGAGTACAACGGCCGAAACTTTATAATAAATATGACGACAAAGATGAGGACAATAGACAGAATAATGTAAATAGTGTGCATAATACCTCATCTCAGAAATATAGACAGATAGTGAATATAAGCGTATTTATTTTGGGATAAACATACAGTGACTGAGAGAACTCGATTCGCTTTACCGATGAGTCTTGCATTATTAGCAGTAATAGTCACTGTTTACAAACTCACACTTCCTCCCCGACCGAAATAAATTTTACAGGAGCATATATATATTGTCATACCACATACAGACTAAGCTAAGGATGAAGATGAATTAAGCGTATTTATTCCAGTAAGATACCTTTAATCATTTCTAAGATACGCCGATTCGAAGCTTGTCTAACAATTGGACAATTTTCCTGTTACATCTACCCAATTTCAATCACAAGCCTTGGCATTTTCCAAAGGTGCTGCAAGCTGAGATCGCCTCCTCAAGTAGTTACCTTCCAGACAAAGGAATATATATATATATATATATATATATATATATATATATATATATATATATTAATGGTCAGAGTTGAATTAGACTAGGAAACAGTTGTTTTACGAAAGGCAACGCTTTATAACAATCATAACTGTATTCGCAACCAATGACAAAAAAAATTTAGCAATTATGATATTTCCGGATCGTAAGAACCTTTTAAACCAGAAACCGAAGTCTTGAGTCCTTGCTCACATATTAAGAAATTCCTATTATGCACATATGAGCCTGGATAAAAAAAAATTATTTTCACTTACCCCCACCCAAACACCGATACGTTCATAATACCTTTCTTGTTTTTGTTGTTGTTGTTGTTGTTGTTCTTCTTCTTCTTCTTCTTCTTCTTCTTCTTCTTCTTCTTCTTCTTCTTCTTCCCTTTCTATTACACCAAAGTCGGGCGTTTATAAGGTTAAAACCAATGAAGCCGATTCTGATTTTTAAAGCATATATATATATATATATATATATATATATATATATATATATATATATATATATATATAGTCATCCACGCTTGTTTCGCGGTATTACAGCTCATCAATGTGGCTAGACACCCGATTGTTTCAAACCGGGATCGAAACCCGACCGATTGGGGATGAAGTCGGAGATCCTACCCCTAAGTTATCGGCGCATGGCAGAGAAAGGGAAATTCTGACGTATTATATATGAATGTATACAAACGCCAGCAGCCAGAGTACACAATTCCTTAATGAAGTGTTGTGTATTATATATATATATATATATATATATATATATGTATATATATGTGTGTGTGTGTGTGTGTGTGTTCACCCACCTGATCAGTAGCTATTTAGTTGACTAATCAAGTAAAAAGGAACACCTACATTTACCTACATTCCTTTGAAAGTTACAAATCCATTATATGCAGAAAGACATTCGAATTTAGGAAAACGTTTCTTTAAGCGCAGTTCAAGCGAAAAAGTGGGCGGAAAATAGCGTGCGTCAAATTAATTTCCATTTTCAGACTGAGTCTTGCCCCGACGGGTCGGGGATGTCATCTGTTGTTGATGGTTCCACAAAATTAGCCTATACCCTATGCATTCCTCAGTTTATGTTTGCTTGAAGCTAACAAGTACTCGATTGAACTGATTGAATCCATCACTGCGTGGGAAAAGAACGCGATACATTGAAATCGCTGTCGGCGGGAGGAGGCATTCTGAGTGAACAAATTCGAACTTGTCACGATGAAAAGAAACAAAGACATTGAAAATGTTTCTTCTTCTGTATACCATATCCCTTCAGAACGTTGATGTTTATGATTCTCCACAGCTTCTATTCTTTGATTTATTAATTGATTCTTTTTCTATAGGTTATGAACATTTTGCAGGTTATTTAAAGCCGGAAAATATTTTTAGATTATAAGAATTTTTTAGATAATAAGAATTTAGTGATACAAGTGTTACTAATTAAGACATTGCTGCGAAGCGGGAGGGGGATTCATGCCTTTCCCAAGTATATTTACGCGTAAGTATCAATAAAGAGAGCAACGGGTATTTGAACTCTGCTCTCCGATTTAAGATTAAAAATTCCGTGTCATTATCCACTACACCATACGCATGTCCAAGCTTAAGTCAGTATCCCCAAGTAGTCACCCATCTAGGTTCTGACTAGGCTCGACGATTCTTAACTACGGTGCTTCAACATGATCTGATCGTAATTGTTCCTGTCTTTTGTAGCTGTTAGTAAATTTTCTCTTTTCAGAAATTCTCCTACTCCCTGTTCTGTGATCTATTTGCACAAGCTCGTTAGGAAGGTCATGCATTGTTTTCTTTTTGTCCTTCAATCTGTCCTATGTGCGTCAAATTTTCCAAGCCCTCTTTCCTCATTATGGGCCTTAGAATCATCAAATATTTCTTTCTGGTGTTGCGTATAATTGTCCTTTTTTCCATTTTCTCTAAAACTTCATTTGTTCAGTTCGAATTTGGGGTCGCACTTTCCGTCCTCTGCCAATACGCTTCTCAGTTCACTAAAAAATTGCACATGTTTTGATTTTGGTATCCCCAATTTGTAATTTGAGTGTTGGGCTCTCCCTTTTGCTAACAACCATGCAGTCTGTCTTCTTACAGATGATTTCTTTTCGCTTTTCTTCACTATTTTCGTGACGAGTCTTTGTCGTTTCCTTTCTGTGATTGCTCTCAGCACCGTGTTATCTGTATATATTATGTTCTTAAGATAGTGACCACCAACAATGGATTCTAGTTAAAATTCTAATTCTCTCGCCTTACTGTATAAGCTGAATTTGGAAAGACACATCGTTGTCTCACACCTCTTCGTCGGCACATTGTAGCCATGTTCATCTCTATATACAAAACAACAGATGTCTGTGTCTTTGTCTCTGTATGTGTTTGTGTGTGTCTATGTGTGTCTCTGTCTGTGTGTGAAGGCTATTTATATACGTCCACATTTCTCGACTGACTTCCATGAAATTGTACTCACATGTTGCAAATTTACTAAGGTAGATCAAGACCAATTTTTCAATTCCCCCTCACCCCGGGTTACGCAGAAAAATCGATAAAAGTTAAGGTGGGTACGACTTTTTTGTAAAAACCAAGGCAAAGTTATACGCAAAATTTTTTTTTACTGAATGAGCTAATGTTTTTTGCACTTAATGCAAAACATAGCTCAGGTTACAAGGTCTATGTAAAGTGATTGATAGCTTTCTTGCGAGATTGGCTTCATACAAAAAATTGGAAAACCGAAAAAAAAATCGTGTTTTTCTTACTACTTGAAATAATAACTTGAATAACTTCCTCATTTTTTTATCCGATTTTCTTCAAACATGTCGCTAAAACCTTGCCATCATGCAAGCTATTTTACTCCTGCTCCCTTTCCCGCGTGTAATGAAAAACTGTTCAAAAAGTCCGTTTTTCGTCCCTAACACCCTGGTTTTTCAACCGATGTTTTCCAAATGACATACAAAATGGTTTGGTCCAAATTATTACAGTTTTGTGAACAAAATCTTCATCAAAATAGGGTCCAAAATCGTCTTTTTGCCATTTTCTTTATATGATCCAATCCTAAATTGGCATTCGAATAAGCTTTGATGCAAAGATTGAGAAGGATTATTGAAGTGTTAAAAGAGAAAATTTCCTGAAGAACCTCTTATTAACCCCAGCTTTACAGTAAACGTGCGAATCAAGCACTGACGCTTTCGTTTGATTATGAGATTTGTGAACATTGCCATACTATTTGAAAGTTATTACTCAAAAGGAAATTTACCGAATATCTAAAACATTGAAACAATTTAACATCGAGCCACGAAAACACAAGATGTTTTTATCGATGGAATTCCTTTATTAAGAACAATCAAACACTAGCGAAGGACATACCTTAAAAAAGATCAGCTTAATATACCAACTGATGATGCATGCACTTTCTAAAAAGTGGTTACGGGTATACAGGGAATGCTGTTATGCAAATGCAGCCATGTACAGCCGGGTAACGCCGGATACCTAAGCTAGTAGTTGATATTACTGAATATTATTTTCTTTTTAATTAATAATGATTCCATTATTTTTAGCCTTTTTTACGTGAATAAGGCTTTTATATCTGTATTATCAATGAGTATGTTCCGGGGAGAGTTTGGTAAGTCGCCATATATATTTAAATGAGACCTAATTGAGCTATGGTCAGACAGATGTAACGCGAGTCTTCTTGTTAGGAATGTTGTAGTATATCCAACATAATTATTTATGAATGTCTTTTGATTAGGAACTGAGCGTGTTTGGAAAAAAAATCTATATCTCTAGATACATACATAAAACAATCCCTACATTCAGATAAAAGTAAAAATAAAATCATCTTTAATAATGGCTAAAAGTATAGCCGAAAGCCCTCGGACATACGGAACATTCAGAAAATGTCCACATGATTTATGTTTAGAAAGGAAGAAAATTATAAGAACACAAGAAAAATTATATGAAAAACTTAACCGCAGTACCTTGTCAGTCGTTTTTAAAATGAAACTTGTATAAAAGATGGATTGCTGTCCAAATACACTATTATATATATATATATATATATATATATATATATATATATATATATATATATATATATATATATATTGTTATACGTTATTTATATAGACACAAATATTTACGTATATGCCCTGTCAATTATAAAAAGTATGCCCATTTACCAGCCTGAATGTTGTTAAAAATGTTTATTATAAACAGATTTACTTAAATATTACTTTTTCTCGATCCAGCGAAAATATTTGCGTCTAGGCTCTTTAAATATATCAGCATTTTTTGGAGAATTTATAATGTCACAGTGTGCGATAGTCAGGGATACAGGTGGTGGAGAGAAAACGAAAAAGAATACAGATGAATTTGGCTAGATTTAGAAAAAAATATTCTTTCAAAAAACTCTTTTAAAAATTTTGAAAATACCCGTGTCTCTCGTTTCGTGAGCATGTGTAGACGTGGCAACATCAACAAAGCCAAATCCAGTTTTTCATATATATATATATATATATATATATGTGTGTGTGTGTGTGTGTGTGTGTGTGTGTGTGTGTGTGTGTGTGTGTTTGTTTGTGTCTGTGTGTGTGTGAAAATTGTGTGTGTGTATATATATATATATATATATATATGAAGAAAATATACGGGAAAAAACAAACAAAAATCCTTACAAGCAATAATGCTGTTTTAATGTTAATATGTCGACGTCGGACGTTTCGGTCAATAAACCATCTTCAGGACATATTGACCGAAACGTCCGACGTCGACATATTAACATTAAAACAGCATTATTGCTTGTAAGGATTTTTGTTTGTTTTTTTCCCGTATATTTTCTTCATACTGTCGGATTCTATATCCATATATTTGCTTACACACACACACATATATATATATATATATATATATATATATATATATATATATATATATATATATATAATTATTTATATATTATATTTGCGATACTTATTAGAAAGCGCTCAATATCAGAGATAGAGCTAACATATTTGGTTGGATTGATGTGAGTTTGTGACTCTGCGTTTCACGCTTTTGCGATCGTCAGACATACTGATTAATTTTTTTTTAAATTTTGGATTTATGTGCTCATTGTATTTATTATAACAGAGTATATATATTACACAACAAAATAAAAAAAAATACATCATATTGTAGGGAGTATAGATATACTTCAACCGGCGAGAAGTACATCAGTTTTATTCAACTCCGTTGTATGGACTGTATTCGTGTCAAAATTTGAAATTTAAAACTTAACCTTAACGTCAGTCGAAAAATTGATACAGAATTTATCCATTTCGATGTTTCAGACCAAATAATACATAGATACATACATACATATATATATATATATATATATATATATATATATCCGCCGATGAATTTGTTGGCCCGTTATTCCTTTAATCTATGGAGAAATAAAATATGAATTCAGTTGAGTCATCCTTTTACGTGGAGTGTTTTTAGGCGTTTTTAAGAATAAATTTTAAAATATAAAATATATATCAAAATATATAAAGAAAAAACGTCATGTTCGAAACTGAAAGGCACAAAAATGTATATATATATATATATATATTCATGAATCATTCATACAAAAAAACAAATATAGAATGATTCATGAATTTATAAATTATAATTGCACCTTTTAATTGAAATTAAATATATATGTGTGTGTGTGTGTGTGTGAATGCGTGTGTGTAGTTTTTCATGTATACTGGGTGTGACATCAGAATTGTCCAAATCGCGTAACAGTAAAATTGTCCATTTCTCCGAAGTTTTTAAAACACTATTGAACTCTACTTTGTGCAATAAGAATGTATAATTACTCTCCAAGCTTAACAGGAAAATCGTGATAAAATCGATCATAAATGAAAATGACATGTTCATTATTAATTAATCATAACTAAGGATCCGAATCTCATGAAGTATTGAAAAAAACTTCAATATATATATATATATATATATATATATATATATATATATATATATATATATATATATATATATATATATATTATGAAATGCACAAATACAAATCTTTAAGTAAATGTTCTGTTTATAATAAACAGTATTAAACAACATTTACTGGCTTGAATGTCCGAGAAATATTCCTTTTGTAGCTATAAAAAGAATGTATAAACATAAAAATGTCTTAAAATAATTGTCGGACTTTGTCCATTTCATAATGTGTGACGTCATTTGTTTACATTTGATACGCCATGAGCAGATATGAATGTACGTGAGAGATTCATGGAAAATTGAAGTTTTAATACAGTGAATTCGATCTTGCTAACCGAACGCTCCTCTGTGGCCAAATTGGTAAAGGCACGTCAAGCTAAATGACGGTTCCGTATAGGATACAGGTTCGAATCCTGTCGGAGGACGAATATTTTCTATGAAAATTTCTCGGACATTGAGGCCGGTAAATGTTGTTTAATACTGTTTATTATAAACAGAGCATTTACTTAAATATTTGTATCTATAAAAAGAATTTATAAATATATATTATTATAGGATTATTTTCCAACTTATTCAAAATGATCTTCGCCCTTTTTAACCTTCTAACTTTCTGTCCTGGAGTAACAAGGCGCCTCACACGTTTGACATACGATTTCATTTTCAAGTCTTTTTCATTGCTCTTTGGATTGGCATAGTTGAAATTCCTCTCTCACGTGCCAAACGTCTCATGGGTTGAGTTGAAACTTTTCTAATAGATCCCTTTAGCTCTAAGTTGAAATGCTGATCTACTTGCTGTTGTGACTTCCTGATCTAGTTTTTTTTCTCTTCTGTTCCCTCCTTTTTAAACTTATTCATTGTTCTTTTGATGGTTGTTGAATGGTCTTTAAAAAGGGAAGCCAGAGTATGAATGTTGGTAGCATTACTGAAGGCCTGAAGGATTTTCTTCGTCTCACCATTCCTCAGTTAGGAAGACACAAAATGGCTGATGCAAAACTCATTTTAACCTCTTCTCTTTTTAACGGAACGGTTTTTTTATTGATTCTTATGACAGATGGATATATGTTTTATCTGAAAACCGGTGAAAAAGAAACCCAATTAGTTTAATTTTTTTTTTTTTTTTTTTTTTTTTTTACTTTTGATATAAAACATTTTGTAGGACGGACAATTATGCTGTGACACGATTTGGACAATTCTGCTGTTATTAATTCCAAAACTTAAATATATTAATATTTATTAACATTTCATTCGAATGCATTTTTTTTTTATTATTTCTCACCAGACAAGACAATGATGCTACTAAGGCGAGGGCAGTTAGTGAGCGTGAAAAAGTAGAAATTTATTCAAGAGAAAAGACAATGAAAGAACAAGGCTCAAGAAGGCAGAAGACAGAGATTGATTTCTTGTAGGCGGAAGGGAAGTTCTCCAGGCGAGAAGTGCGAGAAAAGAAACAAGAATAGAACTTATAGTTACATCTAGCTACGTCAACAGTAAAACAATTACACCCAGTAGATAATCTAATAATACTTAAATTCATGCAGTCGAGTATCAAGGTGGGATGCACATTAAAAATTGCTGTGAAAATATTTATATAAAAAAGGCAGAGAGTGGCCACACCACAGTGAATGAAATAAAAAAAATGATTGAAGTTGAGATACTACGTTCGGACCGTTAATATTGCAGAATGTATTTTCATCGTTAACCATTTCATTCATTTTCTCTTGATCCTCTTTTCTCTCAATTTTCGCCATTTTGACTTCCGGTTTTCTAGAGTCATACTCTCGTTGTCACTTCGTGAGTGTTATAAGCAATTTCTAAATAAAATTATACATTTTTTTATTTATTAATTCGAAATATTTTTATCAATTAAACATTATTTTGTTGCTACGTATATTTGAGTAAACGCTCTACTCAAATATATCTATCTATCTATCTATCTATCTATCTATCTATCTATCTATCTATCGTAGTCTGATCATACCAATCTATCTATCTTAGCCTGTTCATATCTATCTATGTTAGACTGTTTATACCTATCTGAATTTTTCATATCTGTCGATCTATTTCAGTCTGTTCGTATATCTCTCTGACTCTCTCTCTCTTTCTCTCTCTCTCTCTCTCTCTCTCTCTCTATATATATATATATATATAGAGAGAGAGAGTAATATACAATAAAATCCAAAATTACCTCATATGAGGGAATAGACTTATTTCAACCGAGGAAATTCGTCAGTCTTATTCAATTCCAATATAGATTTCTTGCTGGAATTGGAAATTTAACTGCGATAGCTACAAAGAAAACTAATACAAAAGTTATCCATTTCAATGTTTCAGTCAGACGAAAAGCACAAAATGGATCAGGGAAGGGTGTCAGATATTAGAATTAAAAGGAAGAGGTTTTATATAATTAAACCCGGATGTTAATCTTACGACATTAAATTGGTTTATATGAAAAATGAATTGTTAATTTGTAACTAAAAGAGGAATAAAAAGAGAATTTCAAAAATATCTTAAATTACATAAAGTTATACTTAAAAATACAAAATCATACTTAAAATTAGTCTTCCAAAGACAAATTATATTTAAAAATAAGTCATATTTAGGTCATTTATATTGAAATTAAGTACAATTATATTTAAATAAGTTTATATTTAATATAAAATCAATTAGGTTATATTAAAGAATATTTTTAGAAATACAAATATATTGAGATAAAGTAAATTATACATTTAGAAATAAAAATGAAATAAAAAATAAATAAATAAAATTTAACTTCAAAGATGAGTTAAATTAAAAACAAGTTATATTTAAAAATATAATGTTATACTAAATATGAAGTTATACTAAATATAAAGGTATACTAAATATAAAGGTATACTAAATATACAATGATATACTTAAAAATACAAAGTTATATTTAAAAACAACCGGAAAATATATAAAAAAAGAGGTGTAAGTGATAAAAGAAAGTAGAGTTCTTAGAAACGGGGACAATTATAAGATATAATTAATATAGTGTAAAAATGGAAATTAGAATTAGTTATACATTCGGCATTTCAAGAGTTAGAGAAATATAGTAGCTAATAAAGTAAGATCTAAATTATGGAAATTTGAATTTGTTTTTATGTCGAAATTTTAATAATAATTCATTCCTTTGATTCACTAGTCGGCTTTGATTATTGTATATTATTATTCTATTTTTTCTTTTAAACATAAGTTAGACCTCTCTCTAAGACTATTAGAAGTATGTGCAGAACATATAATCTTCCAATCTATTTGTGGGTTTAAACCTTTCTCTTTCAATTTCCAAAATTTCTTTGAAAGAGCTGTCTGGTGTTTTAATTTAAGGTTGGTAAAAAGTGACTATGTATATAAAATCTCTGTATCCATTTCCCCGGAGAAATTCCAATGTAAACATAATTTTTCATATTTTCTATGGTTGCTTGATATATAACCCTAGTAGATCTGTATTTACCCTCTACTGGACAATTTTCTTTATATCTGAAATTACAGGAGGCTTCAATACCAGATTTGTTGTTTATCCCATAGAAATGTCTTAAAATATAGTTATTATGTTAGCTAATAATTTTATACATGTTGTTGGTAAAGGAGTAGCTAATTTTAATTGTTTTCTTATTGAAAATCTTTCTTAGGGTGTTGTTTTTATGAAAATGTTTATTCATTAACTTTAGAAATTACTGTCTGATATTAATAATTGACAATTTGCTGAAGGTGGGAAACCATATGAT
>OZ010596.1:44694969-44707469 GCA_963932145.1 Acanthosepion lycidas | reverse complement strand
TTTTTTAATACCTTATCATATCTGCCGAATATAAATACAAATTAAGAAGTTTCTACGATTTTACTTTGAGAAATATTGCCAACGGTCAATATCATATATACAGAAAATGATTTTTTTTTTCAAATGTGAGGAATTTTTGTATAGGAAAAAAAAACAGTAGGTAAACAAGAAAAAAAATTGGGTCATTTTCAGATTCAGCGCCCTCAAATAAGCTAAAAAAGATGTTTTGTGTCTCGACACTATTTCAATTTTTTTTGTTGTTGATCACTGTAATTTTTTGTGGATATTGACGATTGATGCAAATATCAAAATCCAGACCACTTCAGGAGTTCACAATAAATTGCTATTTCTAAATTATGCCATTCTCTATAATTCTCAGATAACACCGGTCAACACGATTTTTGGTGAAATTTTTAATAGTTCTAAGTTCATGAAGGATTTAATTCTACTGTTAGTTTATTAAATGGTGTGATGAAAATACTTGTTTGTCTTGGTATATTCAATCGTGTTAATTTTAAAGACTTAGGGTCTGATTGTTATTGCAAAAATAGTATTTCTCAATAAGCAGACCAATATTTGTTAGTTTAAATACCATTTTACTTCGAGAGATATTGCCATCCCTCAATATCATATGTGCAAATATCAAATGAAGAAAATGCTTTTTTTCCCCAAAAATGTGGCATTTCTGTACAGCATAAACGGTAGGTAACCAAGAAAAGGTAATATTAGGTTGGTGCAAAAATAATGACGTAGTAATTTCGTTTCTTGACGTTAAAAAATACGTCAAAAAACGACATTATTACGTCATTATTTTTGCACCAACCTAATATCATTTTCAGATCCCAAAAATTAGCTTAAAAAAGATGTCTTAACAGCATTTCAAGTTTTTATTGTTATTTTGTCGTGGATATAGACGACTGGTGCAAATGTTCAAATCCAGTCCGCTTCTGGAGTTCGCAATAAATTACTATTCCTAAATTATGTTTTTCCCTATACTTCTCCACTAATTTGCTGAACTCATTCGTTATCGCACCGATCGTCTGATCTCTGCCTTCACCAGGCGACATTTTCATTTCTACTCTTCTATTTATTTTTTTCATTGAATATTTTCTATCAAAATGTGCCCTATAAGAAAAAAAAATGTTGCAAGAGATTTTTACCAGAGTACCGATGCTATCTAAAAATTATTTCCCGGTCAATGTAAACATTCACTTCTCCAACTGTCTGATTCTGACATTTTCGCTACTACGCAGTTTTGTTGACGCCATAGCCATTTTTTTTCCACAAGGACAGAATTTTTTTTTTTAAAAGATAAAAACTAGCAAAGAACTAATCGATAAAAATATCAGGAAACGTTGTCGTTGTCATATCAGATTGCATAGTTTCTTGGGGGTCCACTCCAAGAAATACGGAGTTTTATTATCAACTGTAAATTATTATTAAATACAGTTCTTCTCAAGTGCTCAAACCAATTTTTCCTCACAAAAATCTAGTCAACAAAAGCCGAATGAACAAAATCCCAACGTCTTATCCCCAAAATGGAAAAGGTCTTAGTCATATTAATTAAATGGCTTATATATAAAAAGAAACAAATTAAACATTGAAAATTCAAAATTTAATGACAAATGGAGACATTAACAATAAAGAATATATATATATATATATATATATATATATATATATATATATATATATAATTATTTATTTAAAAATATGATTCCAACAGGCTACATAAGAGTTCTCATGTTTCTAAAGAACTTTGGATAATTTACCTAACCAGTTCTTTCCTATTTTGTATATATTTTCATACACACACACACACACACACATATATATATATATATATATATATATATATATATATATATATATGAATTCTAATAACCAACAATTACTATTCTTAAGAGTACTCAATACAAAGGATAATAGGAGATAATACCATTTATTTTACATTCAACATCATCACTTGATAAGACACCGGGGGTGTTGAAACAAAATGGCTATTTTTGTAGTGATTTTATAACATATTTATGTTATAAACATTTTTTAAATAAATAATTATATATATATATATATATATATATATATATATATATATATATATATATATATATTATGGACAAAGACGTTCTCTTGGAGACATCAGTTCGTCCAGTTTCTTGGAGTTTAATTCAAACAGATTATTCATGTTAACTGCAATTTCCTCTTTCAGAATTGTAAATGCTGTTCTCAACTATTCAAACCAATTTTTCTACAGTGAACTAAAACCTAGCGGACAAATATCAAGTGGACAAGATCCCAGGCTCTCATAAAAAAAATGTCTTGTATATATATAAAAAAAAATAACATGGAAATTAAGGAAATACTAATGTCGAAACTGAAATATTCACTAAAAATATATACATTTATATATACATCATCATCATCATCATTATCCTTCGGCCTCCCTATGGTTGGTTGCAACTCTATTGACAATCTTTTTCCACACTGTTCGGTCATGTATTGCTGTCCCCAGATTCCAATGTCCAACCTTGAGTCCCGAGCTATGATGACTGGGAAAGTTAATTTTCGTGAGAAGTCACTTCCAGAAGGAAGCCATAGAAGTAAGGATGAGACGATTTACCTGTCCTCTGGGTGCCAGTGATCGGCAAACTGTAATCGTTTTTGCTTGAGCTATCTATCTCAATCAGTTTGTTTGTATCTATCTATCTATCTATCTATCTCAGTCTGTATTGTATGTATGCATCTATTTTTATTATGTATATACATCATAATCATCATAGTCATCATCATCATCATCATCATCATTATCCTTCAACCTCCCTATGGTTGGTGGGAGCTCTATTGACAATCTCTTTCCACACTGTTCGGTCATGTATTGCTGTCCCCAGATTCCAATGTCCAACCTTGAGTCCCGAGCTATGATGACTGGGAAAGTCAATTTTCCTGAGAAGTCACTTCCAGAAGGAAGCCATAGAAGTAAGGATGAGACGATTTTCCTGTCCGTTCGGTGGCAGTGTCCGGCAAACTGCAATCGTTTTTGCTTGAGCTTAAGTGAGACAGGGCTCAGTACTCCGTAAATTGTGTGAAGCGCTTCATGGGATCACCAAGCGATGTTCTGGATTTTTCTTAGTAGGTTTGTATATGTTCCACCCTGTCGTCTTTCAAGACGAACAGATAATGTCCAAGTTTCTGATCCATATAGTAAGACTGGCTCAATCAGTGTTTGAAAGGTTTGGACTTTGAAGGAGGATGGAAGATCCGAGCGCCAAATCTTGTCAAGTTTGTTACACGAATTCCATTCAAGAGCTTTGTGGATGTTGAAGTCTTTTTGGGAATCTATTAAATGGGATCCAAGATATTTAAATTCTCAACTCTTTTGATGGATCTATTATTCAATGACTTCAACTCGAATGGTTCGGAGGAGGGTCTGATATATTCTATGTATCTTTAAGGTCAGTCAAGACTTGATGGTGATTTTCTAAACTCTTAGAATGTAGAACAAAGACCATAATGATTTTCTAAGCGTAGCTTAAATGTGGCACAAGGCCGAAAGTGTGGAGCACTTGGTGAAGATCGAAGTAATTCCTCAATTGTAACAGATCAAGCGAGACAAACTTGCTAGCCATTACACCACGTTGAACTATCGACAATTGTTTCAAGAGTTTATTTGTCCACTCTGTTTTTCATCAAAAATTCATAGTAAGTTGATTCAACCAGTAAAAATCTATCTATCTATCTATCTATCTATCTATCTATCTATCTATCTCAATCTGTTTGTATCTATCTATTTATCTATCTAGCTATCGTTCTTTGTTTTTTTCCTTCTATCTATCTATCTATCTATCTATCTATCGTTCTTTGTTTTTTTCTATCTATCTATCTTTTCTTTCTATCTGGCTATTGTTCTTTTTTTCCTTCTATCTATCTATCTATCTATCTATCTATCTATCTATCTATCTATCTATCTATCTACCTATCTATCTATCGTTCTTTGTTTTTTTCTATCTATCTATCTATCTATCTTTTCTTTCTATCTGGCTATTGTTCTTTTTTCCTTCTATCTATCTATCTATCTATCTATCTATCTTTTCTTTCTATCTGGCTATTGTTCTTTTTTCCTTCTATCTATCTATCTATCTATCTATCTATCTATCTATCTATCTATCTATCTATCTATTTTAGGGCTTAAATAAAGCTTTTTATTCCCGAAACAAATTTCTTCTATACATAAAGGTATGCATTAAATATTATCATTATCAGGGTCTCAATCTGAGGATAAAATTTGAATTAAAATTTCCTTGAATCTTCAGTGTTTTTTTTTGTTTTTTTGTTTTTTTCTATGAGGCTTGCATTTCTGTGAATGGAATTTTGTCCACTTTTGTGATAAGAGGCTAACTCGCCATACTCATGAACATTTGCCCGTTTTTCTACTGGAATTTCGTGCTAAATTATAAATCTTCATGATTGAATAAAGTCCTTGTGAGTTCTACCATTATAAAATACCCTTGGAAATTCCTCATTTTTATTTTTAAATATTTCAGCTTAACAAATTTAGTAATATATGCTTGTAACAATCATGTGTTTGTTCCTCACTTAGTTTAGATCATACGTAGGTTACGTCCTGCCAATACCTAATAAATAATGGACAACTACGTTTTGGTCGCGTCTAAAGACGAAAAAGACATGTCCGAGACGCTGCTTGGTTTCAGTGAGTGAATGAAAGATAGATAGATAGATAGATAGATAGATAGTCAGGTGACAGTACGTAGCGAAATATTGAGAAGAAAGATAGATAGATAGATAGATAGATAGATAGATAGATAGACAGACAGACAGACAGTCAGGTGACAGTACGTAGCGAAATATTGAGAAGAAAGAAAGAAAGAAAGAAAGATATATATATATATATATATATATATATATATAGAGAGAGAGAGAGAGAGAGAGATAGATAGATAGATAGATAGATAGATAGATAGATAGATAGATAGACAGTCAGGTGACAGTACGTAGCGAAATATTGAGAAGAAGGAAAGAAAGATAGATAGATAGATAGATAGATAGACAGACAGACAGACAGTCAGGTGAAAGTATGTAGTAAAATATTAAGAAAGAAAGAAAGAAAGAAAGAAAGAAAGAAAGAAGGAAAGAACACAAAGTTCAAGCAAAAAGCCCTGAAATTTTCGTGGTACTTCTAGTAAATATTAATGCTGGTCATTATTTAAAGAAGTAAGAGATTATAAAGGAAGGAAAAAATTGATAAGGTTTTCGATTTCCCTAAGGCCGACATTAAATGCGACAGCTTTATAATCTGCTTTATCTTTTCTCTTTTTTCTTTCTTTCTTTTTTTTCTTTCTTTCTTTCTTTCTTTCTTTCTTTCTTTCTTTCTTTCTTTCTTTCTTTCTATTTTATTTAATTTTCCTTAAAACCAAGCTGCTCTTGTGTTGTGTTCGACCTTGTGCATTCATAAATCTACCATGCATGAAAAATTGCTGACATATCTGGTCTGATAGTCCTACTATATTTTTCTCAAGATTCTCAGAAGTTCCAAAGAAGGTTCTGTAATCTTATCTATCCTAACCTGGCACCTAAACTTCTCTCAAGTTACCATCGCTGTGACGTGGCTTCCCTCTGTCTTTTCTGTAAATATTTCCATGGTAATTGTTCTGATGAGATATCCGGTTTCGGGCCGTACATTTGGACATCTGTATGTCACCCCCGGTGCGTTGATGAAAAGGAATGGAGTAAGATCAAAACCCGTCGTATTGTCTTCTCTCCAGTCGGTCAACGTTGCCTGCTTTCACCTTTGTTGCACGTTCTTACGCTGAAACAATTTGCTTCGTTGGTTTAAAGGCGAATACTGCTGAATGTGGCATTTCGTTACCTGGTGTTACTGCCTAGGCCAGTTGAATGATTCAACTATTCATGTAATAAGCAGTGTCAGCATTGACGAAATCTGCAGAGAAATCAGATATATATATAACTAATATATATATATATATATATATATATTAGTCTGTAAGTTATATATATATATGTGTGTGTGTCTGTGTGTATAAAGATATATAGATATAGATTGATAGATGAACAGACTAAGCTATATATATATATATATATATATATATATATATATATATAGATAGATAGATAGATAGATAGATAGATAGATAGATAGATAGATAGATAGATGAACAGACTAGGATAAATAGATGGATGAACAAACTAAGATACATGCATATATACATACATACATATATACATATATACAGAAATGAAGATAGATAGATAGATAGATAGATAGATAGATAGATAGATAGATAGATAGATAGATAGATAGATAGATAGATAGATAGATGAACAGACTAGGATAAATAGATGGATGAACAGACTAAGATACATGCATATATACATACATACATATATACATATATACAGAGATGAAGATAGATAGATAGATAGATAGATAGATAGATAGATAGATAGATAGATAGATAGATGAACAGACTAGGATAAATAGATGGATGAACAGACTAAGATACATGCATATATACATACATACATATATACATATATACAGAGATGAAGATAGATAGATAGATAGATAGATAGATAGATAGATAGATAGATAGATAGATAGATGAACAGACTAGGATAAATAGATGGATGAACAGACTAAGATACATGCATATATACATACATACATATATACATATATACAGAGATGAAGATAGATAGATAGATAGATAGATAGATAGATAGATAGATAGATAGATAGATAGATAGATAGATAGATAGATGAACAGACTAGGATAAATAGATGGATGAACAGACTAAGATACATGCATATATACATACATACATATATAGATATATACAGAGATGAAGATAGATAGATAGATAGATAGATAGATAGATAGATAGATAGATAGATAGATAGATAGATAGATGAACAGACTAGGATAAATAGATGGATGAACAGACTAAGATACATGCATATATACATACATACATATATACATATATACAGAGATGAAGATAGATAGATAGATAGATAGATAGATAGATAGATAGATAGATGAACAGACTAGTATAAATAGATGGATGAACAGACTAAGATACATGCATATATACATACATACATATATACATATATACAGAGATGAAGATAGATAGATAGATAGATAGATAGATAGATAGATAGATAGATAGATGAACAGACTAGTATAAATAGATGGATGAACAGACTAAGATACATGCATATATACATACATACATATATACATATATACAGAGATGAATATAGATAGATAGATAGATAGATAGATAGATGAACAGACTGGGATAAATAGATGGATGAACAGACTAAGATACATGCATATATACATACATACATATATACATATATACAGAGATGAAGAGATGAAGATAGATAGATAGATAGATAGATAGATAGATAGATAGATAGATAGATAGATAGATAGATGAAAAGACTAAGATACATGCATATATACATACTTACATATATAGTGATGAACAGAGGATAGATATATAGATAGATAGATAGAAAAAAGAACACTCTAATTTCTACAGATATTTGTATATTACTCTCTTGCCGGGTCTCTCTCGCTGATAAATGCTAGGGAATTTGTTTTTCCCACTTTGTGTCTGAGTGTGTCTAAGCGAATGATGCTTGAACGTTAGCTATTTTTGCAATGTGAAAACGTCACATTACATCCTCAAAAAATATGTAAAACCTCAACCGATACAATATATTTTGAAACTTCTCCTGCTTTGAAACACGGAAATTATTCTTCATATATTTAGATATGTAGCGGAACCCCTGAAGGGCTGCGATATAACATGTCCTGTATGCCTCAAATCAGTATGAGTCACAAGAGGCCGTTTAACATTTTAAAAATAAGAGACATGGAATCTGACAGGTTAACAACAGAACAACAAACGCCAAACTTAAAATTATGCAAAAATTTATTTAAATAATATACAAAAGTATTTATTTGGATTAAAGGAATGTGAACAAAATTAATTAATAGAGGAAGTAAGTTAATGGCGGGATACTGACAGGCTAGAAGATCTAGATAATATAACTGTGAGTAAATATTAAAAGTGCATGTAAGTTAAGTTCGTATCTGTTATGGTCCAAGTTCCTTGTACGATGGTGATGGTCCAAGGTTAGAACCAATGAAAGAATAACACGAACACAGGTATGGAATACAAAGATATATTACAACAGAAATATAATACAAAGAAGTAGAAGTATTAGTAATGACTATCAGATTTGGTTAGAGTGAACTGTGTTGTCTCGACAAGTATCACTATTCCAATGTCCTTACAATATGCTCTCAATTATCTCTCTTCGTCTTACAATCTCCGCCTATACCTCTTGAGAGGCGCAGTATTTATAATGCCAGGAATAGTCAATTATTATTATGGGTAAGTTCCCATAACAGTATGTAAGTCAACAGTTCGAAGTTTCAGTTCAGATGTCCGGCAAAAGTGTTGAAAAGTTGCTGGTTAAGTCCAGTGGTGAACCTTACGTAGTATTTTAACCGAAATATACGGAGAAAGTTATAGAGATTTTCCAAGCGTAACTGAGATGTGACACAAGGACGAAAGTATGTGGCACACAGTGAGGATCGAACTCACTACTCATTCCCTATTGTTCTAGCGAAACAAGCTTGCTAATCACTACGCCCCCTCGAGGCGCCCTTATTTTTCAAGCGTAGCTTAGATGTGGCACAAGACCGAAAGTATATGGCACACAGTAAGGATCGAACTCACTATTCAGTCGTAATTGTTCTAGCGAGACAAACTTGTTAACCATTACACTGCCTGTACGGAGAAGGTTATATGTCCGCATGATATAGCCAAAGAGAAGAAAGTTCATCTTAAATAGCCGGTGCTGGTGTTGAGCTGTTGCTGGTTAAGTCCAATGGTGAACCTTCCGTAGAATTTAACAGAAATGTACGGAACTAAGATGGTTGAAGTCTGGACGATATGCATTCAGCAACTTCTTAAACCAGGTGAGTTAAGGTGACAGGAAAGCCGGAAGCAGATTGTTTGTTTGTTTGTTTGGGTTTTATGGCATATCAACCACTGTGGGTTATTTAATGCCAAATCCAGTTTATATGAATTTTAAATGCCTATTTTGTATGGAATAAAAAATGTATTGCTGGCAACATTATTGTTTAAAAAAAAACGTATAGCTGGCAACATTATTCCTTTACGAAAAAACATAGTTGGCAACATTATTCCTTTACAAAAAACGTATAGCTGGCAACATTACTTCTCTTACAAAAAAACGTATAGCTGGCAACATTACTCTCTTTTACAAAAAAAAACGTATAGCTGGCAACATTACTCTCTTTTACAAAAAAAACGTATAGCTGGCAACATTACTCTCTTTTACAAAAAAAACGTATAGCTGGCAACATTACTCTCTTTTACAAACAAAACATATAGCTGGCAACATTACTCTTTTTACAAAAAAAACGTATAGCTGGCAACATTACTCTTTTACAAAAAAACGTATAGCTGGCAACATTACTTTTTTACAAAAAAAAACTTAGAGCTGGCAACATTGTTTCAAAAACTTAAAGCTGGCAACATTATTGTTTCAAAAACTTAGAGCTGGCAACATTATTTTTCTGAAGACATTATCTGAGACCTTGCTGTTGGATGCAGTTTATCGCCGTACCCAGGACGTGGATGTAGTTTATCGTCATACCCAGGACGCGGATGTAGTTTAGTTTACCGTCATAACCAGGACGCGGATGTAGTTTACCGTCATACCCAGGACGTTCCGGAAGCAGAGACCTACGCGTAGCCGGAAGTTCATGGCATATAACGTATGCCCTTGATCACGTAAACGAAGTAGCGAAGAGTCTATGATATATACTATATAAATTAAATGACATTAAATAATTACACATTAAAACAATATACTAGTGTTCCTTAATGAAGTGACGTCATTTTATATATTTTCGATCGACATTATTACTCCTCATTAATTAGTAATTACCCTTATATTCTGTCTTATCAGATTTATGAGTCAAGTCATAAAACCTCCGTAACTAATAATAAAACCTGACAATTATTTCTTTTTCGAGTAGCCTGTAATAAAACTGATAGACGATCAATATTCCGTTTCTTTTTTTAATCTAGGATCAATTTATAATCTCTGAATATCTCTCTACTCATATCTTAGATTCTGTATACTTACTTGCATGTGTACGTATACAGGCTTTTATAAAAACTTGAATTGTAGCCAATTCAGAAATTTCAGGCAGCATCTCAACAAATACGTGTACCAACCTTCGTCCTTCTCAGGCTAATCAAACGTCAAGAATTTATGCTGGCCACCGAAGAGCCATTATAACCAGATATGAACGTATAAAAGATTTACAACACATCGTCCTGCAATTATCCGCCATATTGTCTCTTTTCTCATTCCGTGTTTCACACGTACAACCCAAGTAAGATCTAATGTCCCTCCATAACAACTTAATTCGAAAAGTCCGAAACATCTGTGCGCAGTATTCACTGCATTATTTTTGCCCGTACTCACTTTTCAAACTTTTCTTCTTTTCACCGATTGGCTGATATCGATAGAATTTATCTTCTTTATTTTTCTGCTATTTTCTTTCTTTTGTTAAATGTGCCTTAATTTGAATCTTGCGATGATTTACTTTAATCGATCTCCCTTTATTGTTTTCTGAATAATTTTCTATGATACTTTTATATGTAATGATTTTTATAAATAGATAGATAGATAGGAACAGACCGAGAGAGAGAGAGAGATAGAGAGAGAGAGAGAGAATGAAAGATGAGAACAAACTGAGATAGATAGATAGATAGATAGATAGATAATGAACAGACATAAATAGATATGAATAGTCTGAGATAGATAGATAGATAGATAGATAGATAGATATGAACAGGCTGAGATAGATAGATAGAGAGAGAGAGAGAGAGAGAGAGATGAACAGACTGAAGTAGATAGATGTGAACTGATTCAGATAGATAGATAGATAGATAGATGTGACCTTGGCTGATTCTGGTGGAAATCTGGTTAGATTCGGCCTCCAACGTCTGGATACCGAAGTAACTGCTTTTATTTCTAGTCTAACCTACCCACGTTGTGATTTGATCTTTGGTAGACGAAATCAACCAGGTGTCGGGCCGTAGTGCAAGCCGAAATCGGGGCAAAGATGATACCGCACAAGTATATGTAATAGAAAATAAAGTAACAACTCGAAAGATTCAAATGTGTTAAAAAAAGAATAATAAGTATCTTTATATCTGGTTGCTGAATACAAGACTGCGTCTTTCTCCCAAACCGCTTCTATGGATACGTGACACTTTGCGTTTCTTAGGCGAGTCTTAATATCTTAAGTTGTTTTCCAATGAACTGGTTTTTGGTATCTTCAGGCGATATTCGTAAAACTTGTTTTGTTGGTGTGAGTCTAAGTCGTTCTTAAAAAAATTGTTTTTGGTTAGAAGTCTAAATCGGAATGCGTGGAATCTTTCAGTCAGCTCATGAGAGGTTGGTCTCCGAGCTCAAAGCTCAACTCTGTGACTCCAACTCTGTCTGCGTCTGCGTTTGTCTGCCTAACTGCTTTTGCTCTGGGGACGTTCGTTTATATGGACGCCGACCAAAACCGGGTGGGGGCCTCTTGTGGTTTGGGTTCCTCGATAATTCCAAATCCGCAATAAGGATTTTCTTTGTTTTCGGGCAGGAAAATTTGTCACTTTCCATTTTTGGAAGTCAATTACTTTCTGTTTTAGAGGGGTTCTTATGGAAATTGTCCTCCCAAATTCTTCCTTTCTCATATTGGTTATCTCACACCAATCCCCTCAGAGGGCGTCAACAGGTTTCCCTTCTTTCTCATATTAGTATCTCACACCGATCCCCTCAGAGGCGTAAACATGTTTCCCTTCTTTCTCATATTTTTTCCTTCGTCCATCGCTCACGCCACCATTCAGCCAATGAACGCTCGGCAGTGTGGGTGTCGCTAGACTGGCCTCAGTTTAAAATTATCGCTCAAAGAAAAAAAAATTATCTTCCTTTTTCTTTTCTTTCTTTTCCACCGACTAGAACGCCCACATCAACAGGATTTCCGTCAAGTTATTATCTTGGTGGTCAACTGAATCTCTTTGTCTTTCTCAGCATCTTCGCGCTCTGTCGCCAACAGTCTGTCCAGGTAGCAAACTTTTATCATGGCAAGTTCTGGACATAAAACAGGGGGTTCCCTTTCAAAACCAAATGATATCTCCGAAAGATAGTTAATGGCTTATTCTTTTCCTTTTTCTCTTCTTCCTTCCTTTTTCTTTGAAGTGGTCTCAGCTAATTCTTTCTCGGTCGCATGCTTGACCCAATTTCCGATTATCTTCTAGCATTCCGCTTTGTAAGCCTCTTGACTAATTTGAAATTTTCATTATTGCCATGGGTAGATTGTTATCTTTTATTCGCACTCTGC
>OZ010596.1:44662469-44689969 GCA_963932145.1 Acanthosepion lycidas | reverse complement strand
GGAATTAGTGTGACGTCTAAGTGATCGCTATTCTCTATACTATCCACTATGATATTTCTCTATAGTGATCATTATATGAATTACTATTCGGCGATTACTATTTGAACAAGTGTTATTAGTGCGAGTAGTATTTGAAGGCGTTACTACTATCAGTATTTAAGACTCGTCTAAGACGTGTATTTCGGAAGTGATAACGAGCATTCGTTATCACTTCCGACTGACCAAAAGAAAGTTACAAAGAATGAGCGTCTAACATCACAAAAGTAACTGTGAACAACCACAATTAAAACAATATTTCAAAACACGTAATTACAATTTTAATAAAAATTTACATAAATTAAGTTACATCGTGGTATTTTTTTTTTCGAATTTTACAGCGTTCATGCTCACACATGTTCATAGCTACATTAATTCTTTTGTTTTAGCAATTCACCTCTGAAGATGATCTCGAATCAGATGGAAAGTACTTGCAAAAAGAAAAACTATAAGAATAATTACAGAAATTGATCCGTTAGAGGGGAGCGAATATTATATATTATGTTTGCATAATATTCAGTCCCCTCTAATTCTTCAAATGTCGACAGTATAACTAATTCTAATTTCTATAGTTTATTCCCCCACAACCTCTTTACACTATATTAGATTTTATAAACTTTCCCCCACTTTAATATTAGGTACGTGCAAAAATAATGACGTAATAATGTCGTTTTTTGACGTACTTTTAACATAAAAAAACGACATTATTAAGTTATTATTTTTGCACCAACCTAATATCTCCCCAAATCTCTTTCCAGTAATCCCTTACATAATTTTATCTATATATTTAAATTTATTTTAGATTATTTTTACTCCTATTTTAAATTAATATTTCATTCTTCATATAACCCCAAATTAATGTCATAAGGTTAATATTCGAGTTTAATTTTATAAAACTTCTCCCCTTTAAGAGAAATATCTTCAACTCTCCCCTCCCTCGTGTCTTTCGTCTGACTGAAACATTGAAATGAAAATGGATAAATTCTGTATTAGTTTTTCGACATATTGATTTTTTAGCTTTCACAGTTAAATTCTGCTTCCGGATCTCCCCTTCCCTGAAAGGTATAGACACGAATTCAGTCCACACCGTGGTTGATAAGATATACGACCGATATTTTCGTCTGCCGAAATTGGCTATTCCCCATATGAGGTAATTTTCGATGTTATTTTTTATAATATATATATATATATATATATATATATATATATATATATATATATATAAATTGTGTATATTTAGGCAACTACTTTTCATTAATGCATGTTTCATTTAATTTCTTTCAACGATAATGTGATTAAGCTTATCAGACAATATGAAAGGAACTTACTTAAAATAAATAGACAAAACTTCTCTCTCTCTCTCTCTCTCTATATATATATATATATATATATATATATGTGTGTGTGTGTGTGTGTGTGTAATGGGTATTTCAATGACAAAAATGAGTATAAATACCAACTTGTCGCGTTTCATTCCTCGAAAGAAATTCTTCAGCCTAACAATGCCTTCATTGATGTAGACGTATTTATTTTTTTGTATTCCTATAATTTTCAACATCAATAACTCAGCTGCAAGATTCAAATGACAGAGAACCAATATTATTTGCGAATCCACATGACCCTTAACTGTGTTCCTGATGAAACTACACTCATAAATATTTATACTGTATATGCTACAACCTGCTTAACAAGAAGACTCACGTTACATCTGTCTGACCATAACTCAATTACGTCTCATTTAAATACACATGGAAACCTAACAAACTCTATCCGCAATGTTCCCGTCGATAATACTAATACAATAACCTCATCCCCATGTAAAAAATGCTAAAAATAATTGAAACATTATTAACGAAAATAAAAAGCCAACACTGAATATCAACTATGAACACGGCCATAATGTACTGACCGTGTTTGGAAAACGAAACTTTCCTATAACTAGATACATGAATAAAGCAATCCGTACACTGTTAACGTCAAATAAGGTAACCTTTGATAATGGTTAAAAGTATAAAAGAAAGCGCTTGGACATCTAGAACATTCGGACAATTTCTACATAATTTATGTAATAAGAAAAACATAAGAACGCAATAAAAATGAAATAAATACTTAACTGTGTCAGTCGTTTTAATGAAACTTGCATAAATGAGGCATAGTTGCCTAAATACTAAATAACTATATATATATATATATATCTTACTTATTATAAAACGTATATATATATATATATATATATATATATATATATATATATATATATATATATATATATATATCTTACTTATTATAAAACGTATATATATATATATATATATATATATAGCTTACTTATTATAAAACGCAGATTGTGTGTGTGTGTGTGTGTGTGTGTGTGTCTGTATGTCTATATATTGGATCGGATTTCCTATATTTTTCAACCGATTTCAACAAAACTTCACAGGACTACGTACAATTACCTTGCGGTGGTTCTAACAGCGCCAAAAATTGGAAAAACACAATTGTTTTTGCACGAAATCAATTTGAAAACACGATTAAGAGGCATCGCGTGAATGAAAGGGGGACAACTCATATCGAGTTATACTTATTATAAAACCCAGGTTGTTTGTGCGTGTGTGCGTTCATTTATATATGGGATCGGATTTCCTACATTTTTCAACTGATTTCAACAAAACTTCACTTTTTTTTTTGGCAGGTAGTGTTTCTTATTCTCATACACAGTTTTTTCTTTATTTTTACATTCAGAATCCTTTAAAAATTCCATTTACAAGACAATTATTTATAATAAAATTCTATTCAATCGATAGACTCATAACGATTGAAAACAATGTTTGTGTTTGAGTTTGGGTTTGACAAATTCGTAAAAAAAAAAAAAAAACTAATTAAGACATGCGTGTCCGTCAACCTTAAACAATAATCTTTGCCAATTTTATTTTTCAGTCTTTATGATGGTCGATACTTGATCTATCTCTTACTGTTACATCCCCGGGCAACGCCGGGATCTACTGCTAGTATATATATAAAGCGAGGGAGATAGAGATTAAGAGAGACTGCGGTTACAATTTTACATTAAGTACGCTAGATATCTGGACTTTTATTTTTAAATAAAAAATATTTCTTTTCACTTCTATCTATCTATCTATCTATCTATCTATCTATCTATCTACACACACACACACATATATATATATATATATATATATATATATACACACACATATACACACACACTAATAAATATTGTGATATATATGTTTGTATTTCCTATTTCCAAGAAATATGTTTCTACCGACAAATGCGGTGAATACTATGTACAGAACATGTGATCAATTATGGAATATGCGAACTACATACAGAATGATATTTAAACTTTGAAATATTTGTTTTTTAAACCTCGGACACATAATGAGGAAAGGGGTCTTGGGGAAAATAATACTCACAAGACACACCGAACGCAATGGAAGAACAACGACACCGAGAAATGTAAAAGATTCAAAAGTTACTTCGAGCAACGAAACCAGGAAGTGGTGGCGGGCCATGATCGCGCATGTTCTGAAAGAACACAGCAGATAATTGAAGAATTGAATGGAAGGATTTCCAAGGAGAAGACAGATAGTTGAGTCAAAAGCTACATTGAGCATCACAAAATAGAAAGTTGTGGAGGGCCATGATCGCGTATGTTTTGAAGGAACACAGCACAAATAGAATATTTGAATAGAAGGCAGACCAAGGAGAAGACGGATACTAAAGTGTCAAATGCTACTTTGAGCAACAAAAGATAGGAAGTTGTGCAGGGCCATGATTCCGCACGTGAAATGGTCAGTGAAGGTAAGAACGGGTGCAACTAATGAATGTAGTTCATCTGAACACTTTTCATGGATATAGCGACAGAGCAGCAAGAGGCTTACGACGTTTCGACTAAGGGGAAAATGATGGTAAGGTGGAAAATAATTCATTATCCAAAAGGACACAGACTATTAGACTGGAAAGTGAAGACTGGATAGTTACAGCCCGTATATGTCAATAGTACTCCATTTTTATATCGCTCTTGTATAGGTCAAGGGTATCATTGGAATCAGACTCTTGCAGGTGCAGTACAAAGAACCGATCGTTTCCCCAGCATCTTTAGCGATAAATCGTAGGTGCGAGTTTCACTTGAGATTAGGGCTGAGCTTAAATTCCAATAGGTGCTCATGACAAGGGGTCCTCCTGAAAGAACCCTCGTTTCTAGCGATAGGCGACTAGTCGTGGGGTCTACTCCGCTTTTATCTTTATTATTTAGCGTGACACAAGGCCAGCTGGGCGTGGGTAGAATGAAATTAGATGTGTTCATCCGCAATTTGATACGGACCCGTAATCCTTGAAATTTATCATTCTGTATCCTGCTTATTTCCTGTTTTCAAACACCTACCTGTGCATTTACTGAGGAATTTATTGGCAATTATTATATCGATCTATTTTCGACTGGTTCATGGCCACTGGTGTTGTGTATTTCTTTTCGATGACAGCGGCGTGGGTTTCAGTCCAAGTAAAAGACAGTCTTAATATTTTTTCACTTACACTAAGTTAACGATACAGAAACCTTTTTCACCAATTTCACTCGCCGCCAGACGAGGAAATTTATGTCAGTGACTTATTAATCAGTCAGTTTCTACGTCTATTTATTTGCCAGTATCTCTTGGCCTGCTTGACGGCTGCAAGCGAGGTGGAGTGCCATCTTTTAGCTTGGGTTAAGCCAATTATTCAAAAGGATTTGAGTTTAAATTACTTCTAGTTTAGACGTTTCGCATAAACAATATTCTTACCATTCCTAGCAATCCGTTTATTTCAGTTCTTTCAAAATCTGCAGTCTTCACATGAAATGTAATAAAAATCTCTTTATGCATCTATCTATCTATATATATATATATATATATATATAGTCTTCCATAGACAGACTGTTTTGTAGGTCATCACTATGGCTAGACATCCGATTACCTCAAGCCGGGATTGAAAGCAGACTGATTTGGTATCAAAGGTAGAGTCTCCGACTGATTTGGTATTTATGACTTTACCTCTGAGCCATTAGCGCACGGTAGAGATGAAGGTGAATTTATTTTTAGATAAACACGCCAGTGACTGGGAGAAGTCGATTTGTCTTAACGAAGAGTCTTGCAACAACAGCAGTAAGAGTCACTGTTTACAAATTCGCTTTTTCTCCGGGAGCTCAACCGAAATATTTACATATATCACATAATAGAGAAATCCAAAATTACCTCATGATTATAGACTGTTTCAACTAACGTCAATGACCTAGTTTATTTCGAATCAAATGGTGGCCTAATAAAGTGTTAGTAAATTAAAATTAAAAATTTAAAAAAAAGATAAACTTTTAAATTTAAAAAAATGGAGACAAAATTTTAAATATTTAATTTTTAGTTTTTAACACTGTATCAGCAAATCATTTGAGCCAAAAAATGCAAGCGCTTTGACGTTAGTTGAAATAGTATATACTCGGAAGGTAATTTTGATTTTTTTATGTAATAATAAATAAATGACAAATTGGAAAAGTCAATTGACGGTGAGGAGAGACCACAACTTAAAGCATTCCTGGGCTAGCTACCCGGTATGCAGATCAAAACTTGGCTACAGACACAAATAAGAATAAATACCCCCAAGGGATCCCGAGAGGGGGGGGAATGAGATCCCTATTAGGACGGATCAACTGGAGACGAACCAATCCTCACACCCACGGACAATGATTATGACTTGCCCCTTGCGGGAAAAATGCAAGAATATACGCGGCCTAAAAATCCATCAAGCCAAAATGAAATGTCAATTGGAAACTAGCCAGTTGCAGCGCACAGGTAATTCTCCTGATGAGACGCAGGAAATACAGGGCCGGGAAGCTCACCACAGAGCTCAGTTCTTCCTAGCAGAGGCACAAGTATCTCCAGAATTACCATCTGAGTCATTTCGAAAAAAGATCAAATGGCCTGCGGCCGTAGACAAAAAAGCTTGGCACGACTTCGATTTAGACGTCAGCAAAATTCTAAAGACAATTTCAAAAGTCTCGGTGGATACCCGTTTAAGTACTATGTCGAAAATCATATTTAGCTACGCTTCAGAGCGTTTCGGATACGAGGAAAGGAAGACGAAAGAAAATTCTTCAGAAAATCGAAGGGAGTGTGATAACTAGGTATATTTATAGAATTCAGTGTCTCTGAAGGGGTCGATTTGGTGAGGTCAGTATGATGTTTGAAAGACCCGAAACTGCCCAATGATCCATCTCCAGAACATCACAGTCGACGCCCTCTGGCGCTAAAAGAGCGTATATTCAAAACAATACATTGAGCTCTATTTGGGGATCAGTTATAATAATCTACATTATTAGGATCCACTTGGTTTATATACCAACGGATGTATTACCTATATTACATATATATATATATATATATATATATATATATATATATATATAGAGAGAGAGAGAGAGAGAGAGAGATGTATATTTAGGCAGTAATCCTTCCTTTGTGCCTGTTTCATTAAAAACGACAGACAAGGTACTACGGTTAATCTTTTTATCTAATTTAATTAACTGTGTGCGTAATGTGTATGTCTTAGTGTGTGGTAGGGATGTTTTTAATTTCCGAATACGGTTAGCACATTGTGGGTTTGTTCATAGTTAATATTGTTAAGTTCGCTCGGAAATATAAAACATTTGAAGAGGTCTTACACACCCTTTGTTCAGAAAAGAAAGCTCTTGTTCGAACAAAAGAAAAATTAAATAAAAAGCTTAACCGTAGTACCTTGTCTGTCGTTTTTAATGAAATATATATATATATATATATATATATATATATATATATATATATATATATATATATATATATATATATGCAAACATATATATATATATACCCCGGGTTTCACGCTTTTGCGATCACCAGACAAAGAGTTTCTCTGGTGATCGCAAAATCATGAAATCCAGGTTGCAAACTAATATACATGCAACTGAATATATTAGCTGTATCAGATATTGAGTACTTTCCACTAAATACCGGGTATATATATATATATATTATATGCGCAGAACTTAGTGGAAAGTCCTCCTCTGTATCAGTTATAGAGCTAACAGGCGTATGCATTTTCTTTCTGGTGGGTTAAAATGCAAACACCCGGATGTATGTGTGTCTATGCATGTGAGAGTGTCATTCCAAAGAAAAACACAAGAAAATTCTCCTCCCCAAACCATAATCAAACACAAAGAAGTATAAATAGATCCATTTTTTAAAAAAAATAAACCAGTTTTTGTAATTATCCCAAAAGCGTGAAACCCAGGGTGACAAACGAATATCCAAACATATATATATATATATATATATATATATATATATATATATATATATAGAGAGAGAGAGAGAGAGAGAGAGAGAGACTGAGAGAGAGAGACTGAGATAAGAACGATAGTGTAATGCCAGAAATGCTGCCAGTCATGGAAGGAAGTCTGGAACAAAAGACATTTAAGACAAGCTGTCTTTGCAATACAGTGCTCAATATTCGAGATAGAGCTTTAATGTGATTAATACAAATATAAAATATTATTGATGTTATTTTCAGTATCTCAACACTAGAGTTTCTTAGACGCACCCGCCAGCAATCGCTCCGTCCACTCGTTAGGAGATACCAGAAATTGTTTATTTTCTCCCTTTTCGTAACTTTCATATTGTATTAAAACATAATTTCTACACTTGTCATTGCTGGAAGGTTCATTTTTCCTCTTCTACTTTCATTGTGTGCATCTGCATATGAAATAAGCAACTTTTGTCAGTATTCGGGATAAAGTGTATGTAAATATAAATACAATACTGTACATTGAATTCAACACCCGGAGGCGACAGTTTGTTTCATGCTAAAGGTAATCGTCAGGCCATGTGTGTTGCGTTTTTGCTTGACTATTTATATATACAGATGCATTGTGGGTAGTCTATTGTATTGCATTGTGGGTAGTCTATTTTATTATTCTGACGGTTATTTTGGTGGGCGGTGATGGTTGGGTTTTCGAATTATTCTAGGGGCTTTTGAGTGGGAATAATTGTGGATCCGAATGCAGCTTTTGGATATTTATAGTGTTGTTTCTTAACATTTTAATTTAATATTGATTGTTTTATTGTTGGTTGTTATTACGTTTACTTGTCATTATGTGTGCGTTCGTGGTTTGTTAATTTGTTTGTTATTTATTTATTAATTATTTATTTCTTTGGATACATTTATTTTACTTATTTTTGTTTCTTTTATTTTTTTAATTTATTTTCGTTTCTATTTTTCGATTTTTATGTAACCTGGTAATAATATTTTCGTTTCTACATTTTGAGGTGCGTTCTGATCTTTTATTTAGTAGTTTGTGTTGGGAAAGTAGTTTTCCTCGCGGCAGGGTTTACATATTTTGGATTTATTATCGTAGGCTGATGCTGTTTTCTATATTTTTCATGATATTTTTGCTATTATTTTTTTTTAATCTACTGCATATTTTTAGAAAGCAGTGTGCTGTTCGCGTATATACTGTTTGTGAAAAAATGTTTTGTGTGTGCATTTTCTTTGTTTCCAGGGTCTTTCAGTTACTCTTATGTATATTTTTTTTCTTTATCTGCTGATTTTACAGTGGCTTGGTATATTACATAGTTCTGCAAGCAATTGCAGAACAATTTAATATACCAAGCTGCTGGATCCAATAATACTAATTTCTCCCTAGCAAACTGTCAGAAGCATAACGTCTGCGAGATTTTTATGTTTACTGCCGTATCTGTCTATATTTCTGAGATGAGGTATTATGTACACTATTTACATTATTCGGACTATTGTGCTCATCTTTGTCACTATATTTATTACAACGTTTCAGTCGTTGTAGGCTTCGTCCTTCTTCAGTATCTCTCTATATATCTGAGATGAGGTATTATGTACACTATTTACATTATTCCGACTATTGTCCTCATCTTTGTTGACATATTTATTACAACGTTTCGGCTGTTGTACGCTCCGGCCTTCTTCAGCATCTGTCTGTATTTCTGAGATGAGGTATTATGTACACTATTTATATTATTCAGACTATTGTCCTCGTCTTTGTCGCTATATTTATTACAACGTTTCGGCCGTTGTACGCTCCTGCCATTTTCAGTATCTGTCTATATTTCTGAGGTATTATGTACACTATTTACATTATTCGGACTATTGTCCTGATCTTTGTCACCATATTTATTACAACGTTTCGGCCGTTGTAGGCTCTGGCCTTCTTCAGGTGGATGGAACGCCGAACTGAACCCATTATTTCACTCACTGAGGTGGACTGTTCTAGTTCCACGTGCCATGTTTAATGGATGTCAGTTATCAGTTATCTCCTGTTAATTCCCCTCTCCCTGCCTTATCAGGTATTGAAGTCACAACTCTTTGGGTTCTGTCATTAGATCTAACCAACGCCTTTGACTTCTGTGCCATATGTTCTTAAAAATCTACTACCATTGAATGAAAAGTGACTTTATTCTTTTATGCGATGCCATGATACTAATATGTTGCAGGTTAAGTAGATCCCATGACAGATATTTGTGAAGAGAGAGAGAGAAAAAAATGTTCGCATGAAAAACGCCTCCAATGAAACACTCAAGTAAATGTTTTGAGTATTAAAAGCCACATTTTTTTTCGGTTTGAGTGATTTGCCCCCTCCATTGTGATTTATTGAAACACCACCACTTGGTAGATGAGCGTTGACTTGTCTAGAGTTCTTCCACCATTGGATAGATCTTCTTTTTCATCCTACAGTGTTGCTAACACTCACTCGAAAAGGAACTGGGCTGTGGTTCCGGTTTAGTTTCTGGCTATCCGAAAATGGTGTAAGAGCTAGAAAGGACGGGAAATTGCTAAGAGCTATGATCGCCAACATCCTGAAGAGACACGCCATATTCAAGAAGTAGGAATTTCTTTTAGCTAAATTAGGTAACTGGATTTATATTTCAACCATTGTTGGTTTAACTTCGAATTTAGTATGGAGCACTCAATGAGGACCCCACTCACTACTCCTTAGTAATTGTTAACAAGTGTGGTCTTCTTACAGTTAATGATTAATTACAAAAACATATTAAAGTTAATTACGCTAGTTTAGCTTGCTTGATTTCATGGCATACCAAACCTACTTGGGTGGTTTTATATTGGATATTACGGGTCAGATTTATTAGCAAATATTACACTATTTACATTATTCGGACTAGTGTCCTCATCTTTGTCGCCATATTTATTACAACTTTCGGCCGTTGTACGCTCCGGCCTTCTGCAGTTGGTTGGAATGTCGAACTGAACCCTTTATTCGGCTCACTGGGGTAGACTGTTCTTGTTCCACGTGCCATGGATATCAGTTATCTGTTAATTCCCCTCTCGAAGCTCTCCACTGCCTTAACCGCGTAATGAACTCACACTCTTAGTGTCCTATCACTGGATTTAAGCAACGCCTTTATCCACTGTGCCCTGTGTCCTTGAACATAATACCTCATCTCAGAAATATAGACAGATACTGAAGCAAATATTAGTCGAATATGTTTCAGTATATTGTCAAACATTGATCTATTTAAGGCTGACGACAGTACGCAAATGTTGATCAAGTTTATGTCCGAGACTGTGCGTAAAAATTTGTCGCTTCTATGCCATAGTCTGTTTGCAAACATTAGACAAGTATATGCCGGTGTCCAAAGGATACTATATCGGTCAGGTTTATGCGAAAGTTTATAAGCAGACGTTGGTCTACTTTACGCTTGCGAACAGACGTAAAAGTTGATGGATTTAGAGATTGGATGCAAACATTGGCCCCTTTTATGCCAGAATTCATATCCACAAATCACTATGTATTTATATTCGCGTCTATAGTCCAATATTGAACGATGTTTATGCTAAAGTCTATGGGCATCAGTTTACGGTCATATCACGTTTAAACACCGGCTCTCGTAAGATCACCTAAGTTAAGCAACGTTGAAAGTAGTCATTAACTAGATGTGTGACCGCTTGGAAATACATGGAGCTGTAAACTTGTTTGTGTAGCTGGTGTAATGGTTGACGGCTAGAAATTGAAAGCTGGAGGTCCGACTTCCAGTTCCACTCGGACTCGTTATTGACTTAAGCGAAAATACAGCTGGGGAAGGTATGAATCAACCTCTTCTAACCCCACAACTATGGGTTAATTAGTAGGACGTTTTATCGATAAATCATTATTATCTCGCAAAAATTAGAACACTCTAAAAATATTTTCTGGCTTAAACTAGAAAAGGTAGATAAGCTCGTAAAAACTAAATCGACCAACTATATTCTTGTAAATGTCAGTTTTGTATATAAGTCTACACGCAAACGTTATTTGAATCTATGCTTGAATGTATATGCAAATGTTGGTCAGGTTTATTCTTGAGTTTGTAAAGGAGATACCTTTGCGGGATTCTATTCATATGCCATATATAAGACATTTTTATGTTTATACATTCTTTTTATTGATACAAATATTTAAGTAAATGCTCTGTTTATAATAAACAGTATTAAACAACATTTACCGGCCTGACATTGTCGGACATTGTCAAGCTAAATGACGGTTCCGTATAGGATACGGGTTCGAATCCTACAAAAAGAAAAAAATATATACAAATGTCTTAAAATAATTGTCGGACTTTGTCCCTTTCATAATGTGTGACGTCATACTTTAGCATATATTAAAATTAAGACAGCTAAATGTCTTTTTTGCGTAGTAGTAGTTATTGGTTCGGACTTCGTGGCATGCGTGCCGTAGCATGAGATGAGTTTGTAAAGGAGGAACCTTTGCGGGGATTCTATTCATACACCTTATATGCCCTTGTTATTTTGCTTAATATTCTTGTGCCTTTCTGGTGTGTGTGTGTGTGTGTGTGTGTGTGTGTGTGTGTGTGTGTGTGTGTATATATGTTAGGTTGGTGCAAAAATAATGACGTAATAATGTCGTTTTTGGACGTTAAAAATACGTCAAAAAACGACATTATTACATCATTATTTTCGCACTAACCTAATATATATATATATATATATATATATATATATGTATATATATATGTATGTATATGTATGTATGTATATATATGTATGTATGTATATATATGTATATATATATATATATATATATGTATGTATGTATGTATGTATGTATGTATGTATATATATATATATATATATATATATATATATATATATATATATATATATATATAAACGCCTTATTGCAACCATCACAGGCCTTTGTGTTTAAGGTATTAGAGGAAAGCATATAGTCCGTAGTTGAATATATTATAAAAATATCAATAGAAATTCCTAAACATGTGAGTTACGTTTCAATATGTTACACATGCATCAAAGACCCGCCGAACATTAATTATACAAATCGAATATCTTAGCATAGCAATCATTTCCTTTCGTGAACAGCTACTCTTTAACCTTTATTCAAGAAGAGTTCCTATGTTTTTCTTTGAAATGTTTTAACTGTTTTAAGTAGGTTCCCATTTGAGTGTTTATCTCAATTTATTGCAACAGCTGCCGTTGTTTAAGTGAGCGAGATAGTTGCTGTTATGGGCGCCATATTTCCGGCGATATTTACTTTTTCAATGTCCTTTGAACCTTTACAAAGATCATCTTCAGGGGTAAATTTCAATGACAAAATGCTCTTGTAACTCAGCATTTCGTTGTGATTGGGTTTTTTTTTTAAGACACGCGCGAAGACGCTCTAGTCTGTTTATTTTAAAATTTATCCGTTGTAGCTATGGGATTTTTTGTTAAATAAGTGTTTCAATTTAAGGGAGCTGACTGGAAATTGGTAGAAATGTAAAATGTCATATGCACTTTAATATGTTGTTGCTATGTTCGTAATAAATGTTTTTTGAATGTTGGTTGGTTGATTTTCTAATAGAGGGGCAAGAAAATCATTTTTTTTTAATTATTTTCGTGTTGGTATTGTCAGCAAGTATTTTCCTGTATTGTGAAGTTGAAATAAGTAGAAACAATATGTCTGTATTATTCATTGAAATATATATATATATATATATATATATATATATATATATATATATATATATATATAGATAGATAGATAGATAGATAGATAGATAGATAGATTTCATTGAACAAAGAAAAGAGCATTGAATTGTTACTGCCGCTTCTCCACCGAACACGCTCTTAAAATTACGAAGGATAATTTGTAAGGAAGGTCTCCAATCCTATAAAACTGGCTTTATACTAGAATAATGAAAACAGGATCAGAATATATTTATTTCACTTCAAAATTACAAGACTTATTTGATAAAGTAAGGTCTTCCATCCAGTAATACAAGTTATAAATGGAACCATGACACTTGTATAAAAATGAAATAAATCTTCAGAATTACAAGAGTTGCTTGATAAGGTCTTCAATCTTACGGAGCATTTTTTTTTTACAGGATTGTATAATGAAACTTGTACAAAAATGAAGGCAATTTATTTCCATTTAGCATTCAAGAGTTCATTGACTGACATGAAAAAGATTTGGGAACATGATATCATTTGTAAAATATTTGAATAGGAGATATAATTAATAATTTACTTATCGTCGTTGACTTTATCTCGTATCCTAGAATTTAATTTCTTGGTCGCTTCCTTTATGATGAAGGCATTGAGGACCAAATTCGCCGTCAATGTACAGGTTCAGGACTAGAAGCTTTTTTAGAGCTTCACTAAAACATAATTCTCTCATGCATTCCTTATCTCTGTTTGGCTTTCCAAGAGTTGGTTGAAAGTGAAAGTATATCAGAGTAGAAAAAAAGCTAATGGCACGAATTTTGTCTAAGGTGGACCGCAACTTGCCAGGAAGTAACTCACACATTTCATTTTATGACCTTCCTCTGAGACACATAGGGAATGGGACATGCAGAATCAAATAAAGTTTGTTATCCATTGCAGTATTCTTTTTTTCAACGCACAACTTTGTATAAATACTTTTACCAATGAACAACATATAGTTTTGTTCTACTTTCACCCCTGAAGATGATCTTGAAAGAAGATCGAAAGTACTTGGGAAATAAAAATAAAAGAAATTTAAACAGTGATAGCACATTTCTCACATCATTTATCATACACGGAAGGTTATTCGTATGAACGGATTTTATTAGAAATTATCAGACATAATGTCTGTAATTTATTCAATCCTACATACATACATGCACGCACACAAACACACACATACACACACACACACACACACATATATATATATATATATATATATCAGTCAATTGTTGATACCCACTAACAAGTAGACGGACTGGTCCGTGTACGAAATTCTGGATCGAGATGCTGAAGGTAAAAATCAATCAGTTATATATATATATATATATATATATATATATATATATATATATATATATATATATATGTATGTATGTATGTATTGTGGAAATTGTAAGACTAAGTGGAAAAAGTTTCCTCGTAACGCATAGTTTCTCAAGTTTTATGTTGAGATAAATTCTTTCCGATAGAGTCAGTTGCTAGGAAATATATTTTTTTGATTCATTGGGTTGTTCAGATCCAAAACAATTTTAAAAAAAGTAGTCAATACTAAACAATACAATAAGCTAAAACCTAAAGTAGGGGTTTGCCCACTCGCCTGTAATAATCGTCACAAAAAATACTTTGGAGAAACCCCAAGGAATTTAAATAAAATATTATATGAACACGAAAAGGACATTTTACAAAATAATATATCAAATGCGTTGGTTTCCCATTGAACACAATTTTGTCATAAAAAATGCTACTCTGATCAAAGGAGAAAATAATTCACTACAACGTAAATGTCTAGAGAGTGCCTTAACAGCAAACTTGGCTCTTACATTTCACCATTCCGAGTAGATCTTCTATTATCACAGTGTGGAATACCTACTTACAAAAGTGATAGAAGGAAAAAGAAAAAAAAAAACTAAATGAATTTGGCTAATAAAAATACTAAAATACCCAGCATCCCTCGATCGTGCGCATGTGTCATCGTCCGATGAAGTCCTGAAGAACGTAACGCGTCATTCATATACTTTTCCACTTTGTTTTACAATTTCTCCAATAATGTTCTTGATTTATGAAAATATATATATATATATATTTCATATGTAAGTACATAAGTATATATCTGTGAGTGTCTGTGCTTATAGAGTCGAACACAAAGTTATTGAACACAAAAATCATTAAAGCAATTTTAAGTAATACATAAATTAAATGTTTGCAAAAACCTTAAAATTGTTTTGAACATATTAAATACTTAGATTATTATATATCCAAGTAGAAATAAGGTATTTTTGTCTGTGAATGAATTTATTGGGAAAGTTATCAAAATGGTACAAGGCAAACGTATTTGACGCGCATCAAAAACTGGTTTCTACGTTTTATACAGCGTACTTTATTTTCTATGATGCCGTCCAGGCGTTAAGAATAATTTGAAATAAAATTTCCCATCGTAATCAGGTTCATTTTTATTGCACACTTGTCGACAAATAACCTAAAGTTTGCTCAATTTATGGGGATTCGTCTATTGCTTTTCGATACAAGTAATTCACTATTTAATACATACTGATTGATTTCGTTCCACTGATCATATATATATATATATATATATATATATATATATATATCTGTTCAGTTATTCCTTGTCCAGTTTCCACTGACTCCAATTCACATAGACCCACCCAGGGATTGAACTCATAATTCTTATGCCACTAACTTCACGAAAATATCTCTTTGATCCACTAGGCTGTTGTAGCGTGGGACAATTCTGAGTGAAGAACTTAGAGTTTTGAACGTGATTGCTGCTGCTAATCGTCACGCTTAACTGAACCCAACAAAATTTATCTTCTCTACGGCTGTCGTAACAAACTGTCGTGATAGACCGAGTCATGGTGGGAAAAGAAAACAAAGCAAAGTTTGTGAGGAACAAACAACTTTTCTTTGTTTCTAAGGATATTTTCCTGTTTCTTGATATTTTTCTTTAGATCCATTTTCGTTCCACGGCACAGTAGTTAGTGTGCCACGAGAATATTGCCATTTCTAGTGGTACACATTGACAAATTTTGGATTTCAATGCTGTTATGGTCCAAGTTCCTTGTACCACGGTGATGGTCCAAGGTTAGAACCAATGAAAGAAGAAGACGAACACAGGTATAGAATACAAAGATATATTACAACAGAAATATAATACAAAGAAGTAGAAGTATTAATAATGACTATCAGATTTGGTTAGCGTGAACTATGTTTGTCTCGACAAGTAACACTATTCCAATGTCCTTACAATTATCAATTATCTCTCCTCGTCTTACAATATATGCTCATACCTCTTGAGAGGCGCAGTATTTATAATGTCAGGAATAGTCCATTATTATTATGGGTAACATAACACCCCCCTTCCGAAGCTTTTGCGTAGTAGGTGTTTTTAATATTTTTTTCTCTTTGGATCTATTACCAAAGGTTCTGTGAACTTCCTTTTTCTGGTGGATTTTCGTGAATACTTCTTCTGGACTGGGTAGAGGATAATGGTAGTCTTTTACCGCTGTGTTCAAACCCGTTGAGAAATCAGCGCATACTCGAATCTCCCCTGATTTTTTTTTTAACGTAAACCGTGGGTGCGGCCCATTGACTGTATCCTACTTTTGTCAATATGCCGGTGTTTTCGAGTCTAGCCAATTTTTGATCTATTTTTTCTATTGAAGCAAACGGTACGCTCCTTTTTTTTCTTGGAGATAGGTTGAACGTTTTCTTTTATTTCTATATTTGCTGCCATTTTCTTACATCTTCCGAGACCTGATAAAAATACTTCGGGGAAATTCTCTTTTAGTTTCTCTTTTAATTTATTAACTTATTAATTTAATTTATAAATGGTATTTATCAATCCACCCACGGGGATCGAATGTGTCACAAGGCCTTTTTAATGTGGGTATCTCTGAGCCCGTAGGCCCAGCCAAAAATAAATAACCATCTAAACACGCCGAGGCGGGCCAGTTCCGTCAACCTCCCCCAACGAAACCGTACCCTTCGGCGGAGCTTCGTCCGGGTTCCTCTCTGCAAGCAGAGAGTTCGACAGACACCCGACCCGGCAGCTCACAAAGCGCAGATACTACACTTTGATCCTTGCCACCGGGCCGAGCGGGTATTCTTTTTATAGATAATTTAATTTATAAATACTTCACCTTTTGAGAGGCGTAGTATTTATAATGTCAGGAATATTCCATTATTATTATGGGTAAGTTTACATAACAAATACAAAAGGAATATTCCATATTAGCTAAAAAGGCTTTATCAGCTTTATTCTTATTTGTGTGAATTAGGGTTCTTAATCCTAAATAACAGCAAAAATAAGAAGCGTAAAAGACTACGTTTAATTGAAGAGGAAATGAGGCTCTGCTTATTGCACATTCATCCAAATATTGAAAAATAATCATGAAAAAACATCAGGCACATATTTCACATTAAATAAGCTGAACAAATAGTTGAATAGAAACATTGAAATAAAACAAGTTCATATTTTTGAGTATATTTCTTTAAAAATCTATGACTTTATTTCATAACATTTAGATGTATACCTTTTAAAAATGTTGCCTAGTGTGCCGTGATATTTTCATTTGCCCTTAGGTGTGTTGTTGCTTAAAAAGGTTGAGAAAAACAGGTCTAAAGAATTTGGGATCCCTGATCTATAATATCGGCTTATCTGCTGGGTCAGTGTACAATTTTAGATGATGAAGTAATTTTGTCTCAGTAAACTTTTAATCAATTGTTATAACCACTTATATAATACTACTGCCTGGAATAGTATCGGTAACACTTTGTAAAAATACTCCTTTTCTCTGACTCACGATCGTTAGAGTCTTATAACTTCTGGTCGTCGCAAGAATTGAACCAAAAAGGACAGTATTTAGAATCAGAATGAGACAATTGAAATTTCTATGGTTCATATTTGGAAAATTTGACGGTCACATGACATGCTTAAGGGAAGAGGGACAGAGAGAAACAGTAAACCAGAAAAAGAGCTTGTCTAGTGGATTGAAGAACGAGAACTGGATTGATAATAAAAAGAAAACAATTGCTACAGTAGAAAGTTGTGGAGAGCCATAATCTTCAATGTTCTGAAGAGACACGGCACAAAGAAAAAGAACAAAAAAATTCACTGGCAGTTGTGAGTACAATCCCATGGTAGGGTAGTCTAGAAAATTCATATACTTTGGTTCAACGAAAGAAATACAAAAGCGGCATAAAATGGCTTGAATCAGGTGATATGGAATACCCCCGCCCACCTAAGCATGGAAAGAGCAATAACAATAATCTATCTCCGTTGATTTAATTGCGAAATAAATGCCAGACACAGGCTTCACATTAAACAAGCTGCATGGGTTGAGTAGAAACATTGATATAAAGTAAGTTCATATTTATGTGTGTAATAATTTAAAAAAAAATATGATTTTATTTCAGAACATTTAAATGCATGCCCTTTAAAAAAAACTGCCAAGTGTGTCGTGATATTTTCATTTGCTTAAAACGGTTGAGGAACATTAGTGTAGACTTTGGAAGACATCATTTGTTATTCGAGTGTGCCTCTGTCATATTTTTTGGTATCTGTCAAAATACTTCCTAGATATTTAATTTTCTTAGGTTGCTTGATTTAGAGAACACTTAGCTGAAAATCGCACCCTGTGTGGTTTCTCTTGTTGACAAACATAGATTCTCTTTTTAGCAATTCATGATCTGTCCTTTTTCCATTTTATATATGGCTACTTTGTTTAAAAGTTACTTCAGTTTTCTTACTGTGTCTGCTATCAACATATTGCCTTCTGCGTATCCCATGTTACTACAATTAGGACTATCAATAATAAATTCTCCTAGCATATCTGATTTACAAGGATATAATGATCATTTTTTTTAGAAATTCACTACAATCAAAACGCAAGGGACTACGGGAACTGAAAGAGAGTAATAAAAAAAAAACTTTGAAAGGAACCGGAAACCCAATCCTAAACAAGGATAAACCTCTACTCTTGTTAAAAACATTGAGAAGGAATATGAACCGGACAATATGTAAGCCTATCTACTCCCATTGGAGAAAAGACAATTAAAATAAAATAAAAATTAATTAGTGAATAAAATTTCAGAGTTCAGGCGGAGACGTCAGAAGTATAGAATTGAAGTAGATTTTAGAAGAAACCGGATCCAAAATCCTAAACAGGAAACAAGAATAAACACCTACTCCTGTTCAAAAGATCGCGGAGGATTTTAAACGGAACGATAGGCGAACCTATATATTGAGGAAAAAATAGTAAATACAATTTCAGATTTTAGGCGGAGGCGTTAGAAGTATAGAGTTTAGAAGGAACCGGAAACCAGATCCTAAACAGGAAACAACGGAAAAACCTATACTACTGTTTAAAAGAGCGAGAAGGGTTTTGAACCGGCCGAGAGATAAAATCTATCTTTTTTCTTCCAAACGAGGAGAAAAATAAATAAATAATTCATTAAAAACAATTCAGCTTTCTGGCGGGGACTTTAGAAGCATAGAGTTGAAGTACACTCTAGAATGAACCAGAAACCCAATCCTAAACAGGAAACAACGGCTAAACCTCTACTTCTTTTCAGAAGACGCGGAAGGAGAGTGAACCAGAAGACAGGAGAACCTATCTTCTATTAAAATAACAGGTGAAATAAGTTCACTCCATTTTATTTTTTAAAAAGCCTCGTATTATCGTAAAATTCGTCTCCTCCTGACGTTGACTTGAATAAGGATCGAATCATTAAAAAATAAAGAAAATATATATTCCCGTTATATCTAACGCATAAGTATGTTGATAATTACATCTGACAGTTTGAAATCATAATGTTTCTCCTTGGGGAATATATTCAGGTTAACGAGCTAAACTGGGCAAGATGCTAAAAATAAAACCTCGGGTAAATTAGGCCTTCAGTTCTGTCCTCTGCGTCTCACGATTAAAGAAAGATGGCGTGCACATTTGAGCGAAGGGTGAAGGAAATATCAAGGAAACGGAGATGCGAAGAGCAAAAACAGACGGCGCCATTGATATTGTCTGTGGTTTCCATTACTGACCGAACTTCCATTTCAGTCTTGGGAATTCTCCCTAATCGATTGCTTTATACAACCGTCGACTCTGCTGGACATTCCGACATGTCCGCAACCAACTTCCGCTTCGCGCATGCGCGATTACACACACATACGCATGTGCAGGAGTGATTTTATCTTGGTCATTTCCGTTCTATTATTCGCTTATCGCTACTTCGATGTGGTGTAACGCTCAGCAAACTTGTGTCGATAGATCAGTAAAGACTGAGTAATGATTTCGATGCCACTGAGTTCTCCATGTTTTTGGCCTTGTGCCAAATCTAAGCTACGGTTAGTATATGATTATTCTCACTTCTTTTCTCTCGATTTTTTTCTTTCTATTTTGTACACGTCTTTCTTTTATCCTTTTATCTCTCTTAATCCTTTCCCCCCATGCAAGGGCATAAAGCCACTAAAACACAAGGGGGTTACTGAGTGTGAAAGAATAAAAAAAAGAGAAACGTTATTAAAGAGCGAGAACAATAGAAGTGTAATCAAGAAGACAGTAGATAACGATTGACATTGTATTTAAATTTGTTTTCTAATCATTTCACCCCATGCAAGGGCATAAAGCCACTAAAACACAAGGGGGTTACTGAGTGTGAAAGAAGAAGAAAAAAGAGAAACATTAGGGCGTGGGAATAACAGAAGAGTAATCAAGGCAGTCGATAGCAACTGACATTGTATTTAAATTTTTGAAGATCAAACTTGGCTGGCAAGCATGAAATCAGAAGGAGTGTTCCACACCCAAGAAGTGCGGGAAAAGAAACTATTAGCATAGAACATGCGGTTACAGATAGCCAATTCAAATGTGAATTGATGAGAGCTTTTTCTCAAACTAGTACTCCGCTTAAATATATAATGCTCACTTGGACAATTACACTGAATGTTTTTATAGAAAAGACACAGAGTAACAACCTTACGGCGGTGGGAAAGTGAATGAAGCCGAGATGGCAGAACAGGACCAATTACATTGAAAATTCTTCTTCAGATTTTATTAAGAATATTTAAATATATAGCAGGAGCTTCAAACCATTCATGGCAGCAAATATTCAAAGCATGGAAGAATGGTAGACTTATAGATATGTGAGATAAATTCTGGGGCAATTGTGAAGCATGGCACAGTGAGCCAACTTGCATAGCAGCTGACGCGGATTAAATATAGCCAGTCTAGAATGTTATTGCAAGATGGCACAACGAGCCACTCGCCTGGAGGTTAGCATCAGTCATGTTGGTGGAAGGCAGATAGGCGTTACTCAAATGATTAATAGACAGCAGTTTCGTTTTTTGTCTTTTTTAGTTTTTTTTTATCCTAATGTTCTTTTCTTTCTTCATATAATCTTGCTTTCTTTGGTGGATGTCTTTTGCTTCAAGAAAGTGCGGCAGAAATATCTCTCACATAATGGCAAGACATTAGCTAGATGAAGACACCATTACCACTAATATAGTTAAATTATGTTGGAGCTATATCTTTGAGGTATATGTGGGATAATATTTTTAAAAAAAATTAGATAGCATACATACCCATGCATTCTTCAAGCACTGAAAAGGCTCACGCTCACACTTTTGGTATTCTCTCCAAACTCTCCTATCCAATTCATCTCTTGAAATAGATGGAAGGCAGGTGAGTAGATTAAGACGTCCAAGTCTTAACGACCAAACTTATGTTGCTATTTTAGTATTTGGAACCTGTATTAACATTTAACTTGGTTGAAAATATTGTTAATCTCAAAAGTCTACTTAGGAGTTAATGTCGAATTCAAAATATATTTAGCAAAATGTATTGTGGACAGAAGAAACCAAATTTGAAATTTGTCACAGTAAGAGGAGCCCCGAGAAATACTGAAAAATCAAAGCAAATACACTGTAGTTACTGAAATGTTATCTTTTTCTTAAATAAAATATACAAAAATATTTCATTTTAAGATGTATTTTAAAGAAATGCGGGATGATTTCAAACTATTTTGCCCACAGTGTTGTTTTCTCCTAGTATTATGGATGAAATAATGACGATATGGGTTGTTTTCTATGTTTATTTTTTCTTCTTGGAAGAATTACTCCTTTCTCAATCCAATATATATGCCGAGAAACTATAAAAAAAAATAAAAGACCTCGGTGAAATGCACAAGATACTGTTAAATAAAAATATATAATATATACATTTATCCTATAGTATACACTTTTCTTTTATGAGACATTACATTATGTCACTTAGTATCTTCCATAATTTAATTAAACAGTTACCTTAACCTTGAAGAGTATTTATGAGTGGCATTTAAATTAAATTTAAAAAACTAACAAAATTTTTACTTTTGTTTTATAAATACTTGTTGCAATATAAAAACATTAGATTTATCTTGATAAAGTCCACAAGAGGACGAAACGTGTCGGCTAAGTAATATATATATATATATATATATATATATATATATATAAGGAACCGCCATTTAGCCGGGTGTGCCTAACCGATTCGGCCACAAAGGAGCGTTCGGTTGGCAAGGTCGAATTTACTACTTATAAACTTCAATCTTCCATGAACTCGTACATTCATAACTGCTCATGGCGTATCAAATGTAAACAAATGACGTCATACATTATGAAATGGACAAAGTCTGACAATTTATTTAAGACATTTTTTATGTTTAACGTTCTTTTTATAGATACAAGTATTTAAGTAAATGCTCTGTTTATAATAAACAGTATTAAATAACATTTACCGGCCTGAATGTCCGAGAAATTTTCATAGAAAATATTCGTCCTTTGAACCTAAAGAGCCAGGCAAATCTTACTAGGTCTTTTTCTTTGGACTGTATTTGGATTCTGGACGATTGTTTTCGTCTCAATTAAATGTTCTTAGTTCTTTCTTTTTTAATCCTTTATTTTATGGTTTGTTCATTTACCAGCCAAAATATCTAAGGTTTTTCCAGACGAGTATAATTACTTATATATATATATATATATATATATATATATATATATATATATATATATATATATATATATATATATATATATATATATATATATATATATATATATATATATATAATAACTGAAATTGTACACAAACATATATACATATGAGTAGATATGAGCGTTGGAGAGAAATCTTTGGAAATTTGTAGTTTAAAATTAGTAATTCGACTTGCTAACCAGACGCTTCCTCTGTAGCTAAATTGTACCGCATGTTAGGCTATATTACGGTCGGATACAGGTTCCGATTCCTGTCGGACGACACATATTTTCTAGGAAAATTCTCGAAACTACAGACACAAATGATAGAAAAAAAACAATAAATGGATTAAAAATCCACAGTTCGAAGCATTTACTGACGTGTTTTAGCCACAGAGGAAGTGTCTGGTTATTATAAACAGACCATTTACTTAAATATTTGTATCTATAAAAATAACGTATAAACAATAAATATATGAAAAAAATTGTCGGACTTAATCCATTTCATAATATACGCACATACAAATATATACATGTTTATGTATGTACGTGTACTCACAAACATATATACATACATGGGCGCCCACTCCGTCCTTCCTTCAATGACCTCAGCGAGAACTCACCTAAGAAAAGGTTATTGGTCAATGCAGCCATCTATCGATATGAAAGTTCTGGATCCCTCTTATGGCTTTCATAGTCTCGAGCGAGGCACACGGTAAGATTTCAAGTCACGGCCTCATTTCCATAAAACCGTTCCACTGCATAAAGCCGCGTATTTAACTGGCGACCTGTTTCCAAATATTTACGAGAGATACCTTATGAGCATGCGCAACTTTTCATCAAATTGACTTGACTTCCTTTGTACATTTGCTAGCCAATTAATAATCACGTTGCTCGCAATGTTTCCCGTGTAAACGAATTTCGATATCTAGATATGTAAGTTGTTAACGAAAAGAACAGCCCAGCGTGTAAATTACGGATTGTAGGTACCAAAATCAAACCGTTGGAATAATTTAAATATCTGGGAAGCGTATTAGAAGGCGCATTGTGATTGAGAAAGATGCCTTTCAAAAGCTGAGCAAAGTATTAAGAAACAGAAAAATATCGCTGGAAACAAAGGAAAGATTACTTAATTTTTATGTAGTATCCTATATGGCAGTGAATGCTTAACAAGCTCTTCTCATATTAAGAAGAGACTTGAATCAATAGAAATGTAATTCTACAGAAGGATGGTGAGATTACCATGGATCGAACATCTGAGAAACGTTGGACTTCTAAATACAATGGCAGCAAAAAGGACACTTATACTTAACATCAAGAAGAGACAGTTGAGATCATAGGATGTATAATAGGAAAGGAAGGCGTGGAAAATTTGATGCTCACACGACAGACTGAAGGTAAGAGAGACAGATGAAAGCAATGCACAACCTGCCTGGCGAGCTTGGGCAATTTATGACGGGGCAGAGTATGATAGAGATTGTAAAAAGACAAAAGTTATTATTAAGATCTATGAGACAAGAAATTGTCGAGAGCCATGATCGCCAACGTCCTGAAGAGATAGGGCACATTGAAGAAGATATAAGTAAAATCTAACAGATATAAGCAAAAGGAACTTAGTTTTCTAAGGATGTAGGAAGACCGTTGTCGGCACCATTCGTCTCCGTGTTTGGTTCAATTTTGCATCGACGATTTCTGAAATTGACATCGGTTAGGATGCCGAGTCTGGAATGAAAAATTCTCGGGAATTGGTCTCCTGCTATGGCGGGGGATGGTCTGGTTGAAGCTCCCGGGCATTGTTGCCTTCTTTTTATCTCTTCAGCCATTCTCATCTCTTCGGAAGTAGAGCCTCTACAATGCCTGATAGTCCTCCGTCGGCTTCTTTTTACTCCCCATTAAGATTTTCCTCAACTGGAAAGTAGTGCCTCCAAAATGACTGAATTCGATATTGGTCAGGAGGTCAAGTCGAGAATGGAACATTCTCGGTCACTGGTCGCATGGTATTGTGGGTGATGGTCTTGGCTCGACTTGTCGTCCCTCCTTCGGCTTCTTTTTACTCCCTATTAAGATTTTTCTCTACTGGAAAGTAGTGCCTTAATCCGATATTGGTCAGGAGAACAAGTCTTGAATGGAGCATTCTCGGGCTTTTTGCCAAATGGCCGGGCGGGTGATGTTTTTGGCTGGACTTGCAGTGTCCACTGTTGACTTCTTTGTTTACTTCACATTCAGTCTGTCTCCTCTCCTTGAAAGTGGAATAATCGAAATGAGTTACTCTTCGACAGAATGGACCGTCGGCGGCTTCTGTTTCCCATGGCTGATTCCGACGTGAAGGAGGGAAAACTTCAGTTGATCCTTGAATCTTCTTTTTGGGCTCCGCGATATCGTCCAGCGTTGACGAGCTCGCCGTAAAAGATAGTTCGCTTAGAATTAGATAAACAACGTCTTTTTGAGTGGCAACGTTTTAAAGAAGTTTCATTTTTTTTTTTTTTTTTACTTTGATATTATAAATGAGCTATTATCTTGCAGGACTTTATTAGTAGGTTCCCTGACAATTTCACGGTTCTACTCCTTGGATTTTCTGATGAATGCTAATTTTTAATTTCTTTCTTTCTTATGTGCCATGTCCTATCAGGGCGTAGGTGATCATGGCCCTACACTTCCCCTATCCCTTGTGGCTCTCAATATGTTGTGTGTTTCTGCCAACTTCCCCAAACCACGCTCCGACATCAACCTGCCCAAGCCCGACACGTATGACATCCGCTGCTTTTCCCTGTCTCTTTTCCCTCTATTCGTCCCTTGAGTATCAGATTCTCCAGGCTCCCTTTCTCATCACGTGTTCTAGAAATTTCATCTGCCTCTCCCTTAAGCTTCCTCCCTGTTTGCATCCTGTCCAAGACCTCATCGTTGCTCACATGCTCGGTCCATGATATCCTCAGCATCCTTCTGTAGAACCACATCTCCGCTGCCACGAGTCTCTTCTACATCTTTGAGGAAACCGACCAACATTCGCTGCCGAACAGATGTCACATAGCAGCTCAGTACTCTTTTCTTTGTTACCAAAGAAATCCTCCTGTCTCGTAATACTCTGCCTAGCTTTTGGAATGCATCCTTGGCCATCCCAATCCATCTTCGGATCTCAGCGTCGCACCTATGTCCTCCGTGAAAACACTTCTCACATACTTAAACTTCTGCACATGTTTGATTTTAGTGTCTCCGACCTGCAAATCGCATTTTGAGCTCATCCTTTTACTGATGACCATGTATCCTGTCTTTTTGTAAATGAATAAAAAAGCTTATTTCGGGTTCTACGAACATAAACTACTCGTGGAAACTCCCTAATTGCAACGTTAAATATTTGATCTCAGAAAACTTAACAAAATATTATTATAGCAATCATAGGTAATTAATTATTAATTTAAAGAACGTATCGAAGGTGTTTCTTTCAAAATTACTGCTTTTGTTTTTCAGCCACACACGATATACACCCTGCCGATATACTGTTTCTAACGACATTTTCCTATCTCTTAATACTTTGCTTGGTTTATGAAAGGCATAAGGAGATTGTCCAGCATTCACTGCCATATAGAAGAGTAGATATTACATAGCAGTTCAGCACTTCTTTCCTTGCTTCTAACGACATTTTCCTCTCTCGTAATACTTGGTTTACTTTATGAAAGTGTTTCTGAGTCGTTCCAAATTATCGTTTAATTTTTTTAATGACATTTTCCCATCTATTAATAACGAGGACAAACATATAAATTCTTTCTGGAAAACTGAAAAATAATTTTCGGAGCTTTACAAAAATTAAATAAAATATCTTAAACAAATATTAGGTTGGTGCAAAAATAATGACGTAATAATGTCGTTTTTGACGTATTTTTTAACGTCAAAAAACGACATTATTACGTCATTATTTTTGCACCAACCTAATAACTTTCGTTGGTCCTCACACAAACCTGGAAATATGCAGGCGTATATAATGTGTAGGGGCGTGTGGGCGTTTTTTTTTTTGTTTTGTTTGTGTGTGTGTGTATCGTCCCAAAATATAGTTTTTATTCACTCAATAATTTGGTTCCAAATATATACATAACAAGAAGAAGAAATCAAATAAAAGAGGTTCATGTTTTTGTTTTAAATCATTGTTTTGTTGCTTCCGGCTTTGTGTTCTAAGGAAAATAAATGTCAAGTGTGTCTTAAAAATGCCTTCTTTTACTTGACGAGATTACGCATCATCATAACATGTGGTATATATATATATATATATATATATATATATATATATATATATATATATATATATATATATATACCAAGTATAGGATTGGTATATACGGAATAAATTCCAATAACCAAAAGATACTATTCGTAAAAGAATGATCAATAC
>OZ010596.1:44642469-44657469 GCA_963932145.1 Acanthosepion lycidas | reverse complement strand
TTATTATTATTATTATTATTATTATTATTATTATTATTATTATTATTTGATAATATTAGGAATATTATAATATTATCAATGGCATATTTATATTAGCAAAGAGCTTAGAAGAAATAAAAAAAAACGATACAAACCTTTTAGAATTATTCTGTCGTACACTCTACTTACGAAATCAATAAAAATAAGAATAAAATCCCCCTCCTTGGCGTATACTCCGATCCTAATAGCCATTAGTCTACCACCTCTTTTTAGAAAAAAATTACAGAAACCCATGTTTACTTAACTACAAAAGTCAATGTTCTCACACATGCGGTTACCAGCCCTCCCATGTCTTTTGAACAGGAGGAGAGTTCACTCTTTGTCCCCTGTTTAAGACGGGGTTTCTGTCCCCTTCTAAAATATTTTCGATTCTCGTCTTTCACTTCCATTAGTTCCCTTGCGTCTTAGTGCTAATTATTACCTTGCATGGTGTCAATTGATTAAAAATGAAATGATTAACGATTTACTCGGCCAAATTCAGCGCTTCTTTGGACATGTTATTCTGTAAGGAATTAAGCAACATTAAACAAACCTTAATCAACAATAACTTTTCTGACCACGTCGTCGACAAAAGAGTAAAATTAGCTTTAATGAAAGTTAGAAAAAATAACTCAAAATCCTTCTTATTACCTATCATCTAAGGATTTCCGGAACTAGCAAAAAATGAATATACCCACAGACATAACAAGGTAGCGATATATGTACATTGGAAGATATGCAAGAAGCACAAAATCGAAACCACTGAGAGATAGTATGATCACCAACCAGACAGTTACCCAAAATAATTATGTAATTATCCTCTGGGAGATGCCAATTCGAGCTGACAGGGAAATAAAAGACAACAGACTTGATATTGTCATAAAAGACAAGAAATTCAGGAAGTGTATGCTAATTGACAGAGCAGTATCTGAGAGAAAAACCCCCATGAAAATTATCCAAATACAAGGACCTGGAGATCAAGATTAACAGGATGTGGGGAATGAAAATTGAGAGTGTGAAAATAGTAATCGGAGCCTTGGGCCTTGTGTGAAAAGGAATGGACAATTTGACTGTGCGCCATGTATCATCAACATACAATTTGGCCAGAAGATCGCCCTACTAGCAACATCCTGTATACTAAGTTTTATCAATTAAATTATAGTTACCATATAGGGCCTCAGGACCATAGTGTGAACACGGATCTACAGGATATAAAGCAGGAAACATGACATACATAAAAAATAATAATAATAATAATAATAATAATAATAATAATAATAATAATAATAAAGAAATTAAAATACCAAGAAAATAAAGGAAGCCAACAAATTCCAAAGGAAATTTCAAGTGGGTGAAGTAGTGCCAATAAACCATAATGCACCGACTGCAGAGGCAAAGAACCTAAAAGATAAAGGAAAAGCAAATGCAAAAGACCAGATGCAGAAAAGACCTAAAGATTCGCAATTTCATGGCCAATATTCTACCTGTCCCAAATAAGCTGATGTAAACAAACCAAGTACCCATCAGTGGCGACGATGTGCTGGTTTAAAAGCTGAAACCAGGGGTTTTATTCCTGCTGCACATGACCAATGTTTGTTAACTAGAAATTATCAAGCACGCATACTGAAAAATTGTCTTTACCCTAAATGCAGATTCTATAGGAAATATCCTGAAACAATTGGCCAGCTTTAACGAATTCTATTATTAGTGGACAAACCTTGATTATAAACAGGACGAGAAAGCAAATAAAAATATAATTCATCGGTACATAATACACAAAAATCCTAAGATTTATCATCTACTATGAAAAGTTTTAAGCATCTAATTTAAATATTACCAATATCAGAAATCATCCCGAGGCAAACATAATGTTGTCTGCGGATTATCATACCGTCTGGGGGATGGCAACACTAATAACCAACAAACAGCATAAAATATTTAGATCGGGAAGGCATGTAACATACTCTTTCGAAGATTGACTTGCCACCTATCAAAACTCAGTGTAATCCATTCACTCATCGACTAGTACTTTATGAACAAATAAATACAACAATCAATAAAGAGCAAACACTAGTGAATAACATCAAAATAATCTACAGCAAGCAATGCAAGAAAAGACTCAAAACATTAGAAGCTTTATCTGAAATAAACAGCCCACGTTAAATAAAATATAATTTGCCACCGGAGGTAGCTTGAAGTGCATATGGCATAATTAATGCGCGCACATAATATATTAGTATTAAAAATAAAATAAAAACATAAATAAATAATAAGAAATCGCATTCTTTTTGTCCGGTTTTATTCCTAGTAGCTATTACAGATGACGTCACGTCATAGTATTTCATACTTCCCAAAGAATAGCAAGATGTAGACAAAGGAATTCTTTCGACTACACAATCACTGGTTCTTGATAATGACCGCGAGAGTCGAAAGTACTTTAACAGAAATAACAAAATATGAACTTCGGACAGTTTATTCACAACTTTGAACACAATAATCAAAACCTTACCCGAAAATTAAAAAATATAATAAAAGATTAAACAAGAAAACCATGTCAGTTCTTTTTAACCAAATTTATTTGAGTGGATATATATATATATATATATATATATATATATATATATATATATATAATTTCTCAGGCTTGATCTGTTGTAAAAGACAATATCTATAAAGGTAAAAGACAATAGAAAAACTGTTGTATTAGCCATCTGTGTGTAAGTCTTTTTTTCATGTCGACAAATATGAAAAATTTCTCAGTGATAGCCTGTAGAAAAAGACAGTATTTATAAAGGTAAAAGACTCTCTACCTTTATAAATAATGTCTTTTTGTACAGGTTAACTCTGTGAAATTGTCATATTTGTCGACATGGAAAACAAAGACATACACATATATACATACACATATATACCTTCATATATATATGTTTCATTAAAAATGACAGACAAGGTACTACGGTTAAGCTTTTTATTTAATTTTTCTTGTGTTCTAACAAAAGCTTTCTTTTCTGGATAAAGGGTGTGTGAGAACTGTCCAAATGTTTTATATTTCCGAGCGCTTTCGGCTATACCTTTAGCCATTATCAAATATATTAACTGCATCCACCTGCAAAAAAAAGACTAAAAATAATGGAATCTTTAAAAATAAAAAGGAAAAAGCCAACTCTTATTAATATTAACTACGAACAAGGCCACAATGTGCTAACCGTTTTCGGAAATTAAAAACATCCTACCACACACTAAGACATTCACAGAACGCACAAACTCAATTAAGCTGAAAAATTGAATCATCCTTGATACTGGCTAAAGGTATAGCCGAAAGCGCTCGGAAATATAAAACATTTGGACAGTTCTTACACACCCTCTGTCGAGAAAAGAAAGCTCTTGTTCGAACACAAGAAAAATTAAATAAAAAGCTTAACCGTAGTACCTTGTCTGTCGTTTTTAATGAAACATGCATAAATGAAGAATTGCTGCCTAAATATACAACTACACACACACACACACACATATATATATATATATATATATATATATATATATATATATATATATATATATATATTGTCGGGAAAAAAACTTTCGACGCAGTAAAAGTGGGGAAAACCCAGAAGAGAGCAGCGACAGCCTGGTAAGGGTTGCAAAAGGAGTCCTCCTCTTGCGACCCGCTCCAACTAGGTCTAGTAACAGAGAAGAAAAAGAAGTAATAATCCTTCAGCACGACAAATAACCAGTCTCGCGTCGACTGATAGAGAAAATAGGTCTCGTGAGAGTACGGAGGACGATTTTTATAAGGAGGCTAACCTCTTCCCACAATTCTCCTCCGACCAAGACCATAAATATCAGTTGGTCATTTGGTTCCAGTTTAGCAGGAACACAATTCACCCCTCTTCTCCTCTTTCCTTGTCTTCACAATATATATATATATATATATATATATATATATATATATATATATATATATATATATATGGGAAGCAAACTTTCTTTGAAACATGTTTCATGAATTTTATATTGAGTTTTTCTAGTATTTTTAATACTAGTTGAGGATGGAATAGTGTAAAAAATATCGGGAGTGTTTATTCTCTGAAATGCTTTGGTACACTTTAGCCATTTTCAAGTTATTTGTTTGTAATTGTTGCTATTTTCTTTTCCAAAGTATCTTGAAGTGCATATGATATAAATAATATGCGCACATATTATATTAGTATTAAAAATAAAATAAAATTAATAAATTTAATATGTATACATGAGTGTGTATGTTTGTGTATCTGTGTGTATATATGTATGTATTCGTATATGTGTATGTATTCGTATATATGTATGTATCGTATATATGTATGTATTCGTAAAGAAGTAATGAATTTTTAACTCGATATTATTATACCCGAAACTTTATTTTTTTAGTGTTAAGCCGAGTTTCAAACACACCTTCCCATTTTGTTAAACTGTGTGTATTAAATCTACTGACAGAGGCATACGAGAAATCTTAATAAAGGGAAAATGTTCTAGTCTTTGCTCACTATTTTAGGGGATACCACCCTTAGATCCGATGTCACGGCCTAGAAAGTTCCTATTTACTCTTTTATCCAATCAAAAATATAGTTTGAAGTAACAAAAATCTTTAATTTTTTAGAAATTGTTCTATTTATTTATGCATATATATATATATATATATATATATATATATATATATAGATAGATAGATAGATATGAACAAACTGGGAATAGTAGATAGATAGATAGATAGATAGATAGATAGATAGATAGATTTGAACAAACTGGGAATAGTAGATAGATAGATAGATAGATAGATAGATAGATAGATAGATTTGAATAAACTGGGAATAGTAGATAGATAGATAGATAGATAGATAGATAGATAGATAGATTTGAACAAACTGGGAATAGTAGATAGATAGATAGATAGATAGATAGATAGATAGATAGATAGATAGATAGATTTGAATAAACTGGGAATAGTAGATAGATAGATAGATAGATAGATTTGAACAAGCTGGGAATAGTAGATAGATAGATAGATAGATAGATAGATAGATAGATTATATATATATATTCGAAAATTGGTAGTAATATATCTGAACATCAAAAAATGTTCAGGGTAAAGAAAGCCTGCGAACAGACGACATAAAATATCTTTTTGTTCGAAATATTTTTCGCGCCATAGACATTTTTACAAGAAAGAAAAACACGATTCTGTCAGTGGCGTTTCATGTATTATTCTGACTTTGTCTGACCTGTCTGCGTTATTGTCGCCTACAAAGGTTGTGAAATGAACTTAAAAAACAGAGGCGAAAAAACAGACATAAATAAAGAAGGAAAAGAAATACGAAATACAATTCAATGAAATAATATCGCTTAACTCGAAATAACGAACGAAAGAAAAAAAGAAAGGAAAGTAAGTAACTTAATGGACGAGAGAAAGAAAATTCGATTAAAAAGAAAGAAAGAACGAACAAATTATAGGGAGAAAGGAAACTGTGATTGAGCACGAAAAAATAGAAAAAGAAAGAAAGAAAAACAGATTAGAATAAATAATAATTTTTACATACGGACAAAACAACTTATTCACGACAATAATGCATTTTTGTTTCGATGCGCATGCATCACGTCTGGTGAGAACCAAAAATGGTTATGAACAATTCTATTTAAAGCAAGGCGCCTATGGAACGTCACTTCATTTTTCTCATTATTGAAACTGTTTTTTTTTTTTTTTTTTTTTTTTTTTTTTGTAGGAAATGGAGAAGGGTAAAGTTAAGGTTCCTTCATCGCCCAAACTGCTATCAACAAATACTATTGTCTTACTCTGTCACTTTCATTTATTTCCTTCACTTTCCTCCCTTTTATTTAGTTTATTGGTTAACTATTTGCTCATCGCTGGGACCCTAACAGGTGCTACCACTCCGGGTCAGGGTGGACCTAGGAACATCAGGCATTAAGAGGTGCTTCCACGCTTCTCAAAACCTTCTGATCAAAGGCCTTGCTGTCGGATGTAGTTTATCGTCTTACCCAGGATACGGATGTAGTTTATCGTCAATCGCAGGACGTACGCTGACTTTGTTGCAGATACTGAGATGGACATTAAGGTTTTTGCTGGACTGATTCTCAACAGCATTCACTGCCTTCTGGCTTACAATGAGACTAAAAAGAAGGCAAGTGAAGTTTACTCCTCTACTTGGTGCACCGTACTGCCAACGTAATATTTACGCCAATGGCACGAGATTAGGCGTTTTAGGTTACTTTTCTATATCTTGGAAGTACCTAATCATGGGATATATCACTGGATGCTGAAATGCATATACGCATCTAGAAGGCTCCTCTTGTTTTTAACAGGTTGGAGAAACGGCTATGGTCCAACGGGAGTGACACTTTTCAAACATAAGTGACAGTGTAATGAACGTGTGTGCTGACAACAGACATCGGAGTTATGGAGAGTTTACCATCGCCAATTAAAATTTAACATTTTCACCAGAAGACTTAAGGAGCATCCTTTACATTAAATTGCTATCAATGACAACCGGTTATCTTCGTGTGGGAAATATGATAAAAAGTTTTAAGGTGGGTCAAACATGTAGTCCGTATGGAAAAAAAGTAAATTGCTAAAGTAGTTCTTGGGGAGCTCATTGCTAGTGGACTTTCGAAGCATAATCCAAGGAAGAGGACCAAGGATTATGTGAAAAGCATTTTGGGAATTGGGAGGAGATGAAAGAGAAACGCACCGAGTAGCGGAGAGCTGTTGCAAAGGGTTGTGAGACATCTGAAGTAAAGAACTTGGCAAATGTACAACTTAAACGGGGTCTCCGGAAAGGGCGTTGTGAAGGGCTTGGATGCTAACATAGTGAGCTAGCGATGTGTCTGTATTCTACTGCTTAAGGCTGATTACGTTAAATAATCTGGAATCACATAAAAGACATCCTTCTCGTGCAGTGCCACCTTCAGGACGAGGTGATACTGAGTGGGGTTTTCTGAAAGGGGTTGTGAAGGGCTTGGATGCTAACATAGTGAGCTCGATTTGTGAAAGATGTGATCGTATTCTACTGTCTAAGGCTGAATACGTTATCTATCTGGTATCACATGACAATCAGCCTTCTCATGCAGAGCTACCTTTGTGATCATGTGATACTGCTTATGTGGTTTGTGGCAAGGTATGCAAATCTACGGTTGGATTGTAGAAACAAATGTTATTGCAAAAGGAACAGATATCACATATCCAAACAATCCTATGAAGACGTCTGCTTGTTCTCATCTATGTTTCAAGCCATGCAAATCGGCTGCTGGTCTGAAGAGACCATTCAAGAAAGGGGCGGTGAGAAGATACTGCGTAAGGGATGTCTGTGAAGATGGAAGTATTAGTACTACATTAGTAATATATACATGGTGCGAAGGATAAATTGTCGTCCAATTTAATCAGAAATGAACATAATATTGACATCTCATTTTAACAGATAATTTTACCAAAATTACACAATCATATCTTGAAATACTAAAGATTATATTTATTCAATATAATCTCTATTGCCTTAAACCACAGACTCCAGCTGAATTCAAATCTCTTGTAACTCTCTTGGGCAGTTTCCTGGTTTAAGTTGTTGATTGCTACGATAAGCCTTGCCTTCAGTGCAGCTTTGCGGAAATTCCGCCTTTAAAATCTTTCTCTTCGCTCTCCAATTTAGTCAAAAGGCTGACTAATATAAATGTAATATATATATATATATATATATATATATATATATATATATATATATATATATATATATATATATTGCTAATACTGTTCCAATTTTTATTCTTTAAATTTCATTAACAGGCTTTTTAACTCTCTTTGCTACTCTCTCTTTCTCTCTCTCTCACTCTCTATACATACATACATACATATATATATATATATACATATATATATATATATATATATATATATATATATATATATATATATGTATATATATATATACACACACACACCTATATATGCACATTAAATTGAATACGACAGACAAGGTGCTTTGATTTGATACAATTTCTCATGTGATCTAATAATTGTTTCCTTTTCAGATGATAAATTATATAAAAACTGTCCGAATGTTCTTTTTTTTTCCGGGCGCTTTCGGCTATACATTTAGCCATTTTCAAGATTGAAATATATTAACCGTTAACAAGAAATAGTTCGTTGTATGTATGTATTTATTTATAAAATGTTTTCATTTTCAAAAGACGGTAAAGAAAGCACTCGGAAAAAACAACAATTGGACATTTTTTCTATAATTCATTATCTGAAAAAAAAAAAAAAGATCACAAGCGACATTTTATAAAAAAAAATAAATGAAAACACCTTACCTGTCATATTCAATAAAATGTGCATGAAAGAAGGATTGCTGCCTAAATACACACACACACACACACATACATATATATATATATATATATATATATATATATATATATATATATATATATATATATGTATATTAATAAAAAGAAAGAACAGTAAGATATATAATCCGGTGTTCTTATATATATTTTTATTTTTACAAAATAGTGCTCAATTTAAATTTACAGAGCATTAATATTATAAGTTAATAGACTTAAAATATGGTTTTTCGCTACACAGTTCCAACCATGTTTCAAAAATGGAAGCTAAAAGCCCCGAATTTAATTTTGTAATTAAATTAAAGGCATTAGTTCCATTTCATCCTCAAGCGAATTTAAAATTTAAAATTCGCTTGAGGATGAAATGGAAGTAATGTCTTTAATTTAAGTACATATTTTATGTCTATTAACTATATATATATATATATATATATATATATATATATATATATATATATATATATATATATATATATATATATATATATATATATATATATAGGATGATGCTTTCTCTACAGTTGGAATTTAGTAATTTGGTTCCGAGAGAGCCATGGTTACCGTTTACCTGACGGAGAATATATACCTTCATGCATTTTCCATAGACGTCATTGCAAAATTGAACACAGTTGACTATCACGAAATTCGAACACGTCTCGCCAATTCCAATTTGCATGTCGCTAACCATCTTACTAATCTCACATTAGCGACAACAATTCTTCAGAGTCAACAATCACATGATTATCTCTATTATTACTTTCTTCTTTTTCTTGCTACTGCTTCTTCATCATCCTTTCTTCTTATCCTTCTTCATTATCCTTTCTTCTTCTTCTTCTTCTTCTCTTTTTTTTCTCTTTTCGTCGTCTCTTTCTTCTTTTTTCTTTTTTCTTCTTTCTCCTCTTCTTTCTTTGTTCTTTTTGTTCTTTTTCTTTTTCTTCATCTTTTTTTTCTTCTTTTTTTCTTCTTGTTTTTCTTTTTCTTCTTCCGCTTTTTCTCCATCTTTCCTCTTCTTCTTTTTACTTCTTCTTCCTCTTCTTCTTTTCTTCTTCTTTTCATTTTTCTTCTTTTTATTTTCTTCTTCTTCTTCTTCGTGCTTTCAGGACATTGTGTGAGGTAAATTCTCCAAGACCTCTTTCCTTGTTACGTCGCTCAGCAATTTCTAATTTGTAGAGACGAATTTCTGTTTCCTCAACTTATTTCTTCATCTGTGTGGAAATTGGCCAACATTCACTGAGGAGGGCCGATATTACGTAAAAGCTCAATACTTTTCTTTATTTATAACGAAAACTTCCTGTTTCTTAATACATTCCTTATCTTTTGAAAGACATCTTACCAAATTCAAGTCTGACTTCGGATTTCGGTGTCACATTTTCCATCCACTGCCTAGATATTTAAATATTTTGACTTGATTTTTCTGTCTCCGTCTGATCCGGCGTATTTTCACCGCTCGGCCACAGCAGGCTCCACAATCAAGCCAGGTTGTATTTTGCTTTCAAAGCACACCCTGTCGTTCAAATTTTTCTCAAAACGCATAATTCCTCAGTCTCGTAGAGTAAACAAAGGAATTTCTAAAAAAAAAAAATTAACGGATTTTATATCTTTTATTCCAACATACCTTTATTATTTTAAACGTTATTATTAGTGGGTAACCGTGTTTGAATAGACGGTCGGTTTATTTTTAAAAGTATATATTTCGTCCACGGGTTTGCGTATCCGAAAAAACGATAAAAAAAACAATGGTTTCTACAGCAATGGGGGACGCGGGGTCAAATCCTGCAGGAAACCAGATTTTCAATATTAAGTTTTCTCGATTACGCAGGCATGTCAACGACGTCAGTACTGTTTGAAATAAACGGAGCGTCTACTCAAATACTGTTAACTGCTAAAAATAACGTTTGAAATAATAAAATGTATAACATCAGGTAAAAAAATTAGAAATAAAATCCATGAATATATATATATATATATAAAATTAACTGATTTAAAATGTTTTTTCGCTACACAGTAATAATCATGTTATATATCTTACTGTTCTTTTATATATATATATATATATATATATATATATATATATATATATATATATATATATATATATATATTTGAACAGCATGTACTATATATATATATATATATACATTTTACATTCAACATCATCAGTTGATAAAACACCGAGGGTGTTGAACAAAATAGCTATTTTTGTAGTGATTTTATAACATATTTATGTTATAAATTTTTTTAAATAAATAATTATATATACATATATATACATATATATATATATATATATATCCCTGTTAAATATATTTTCTGTTTATACGTTAATTTTATGGATATACTCATTTGAATAAATGGTCAGTTCTTTTAATTAAACCGTATTAATTACATTTACTTGTCTGAATTAATTTGATTCATTTCCTATAATATATATATATATATATATATATATATATATATATATATATATATGAAGAAATATACTCTTAAGGTGTGCTATATTTATGGAATAAAGTGCTCAATATCAGAGATAGAACATGTGTAAATATAAAAGTGAACATTGAAGTCAACACTTAGAGGCGCCAGACTGTTTCATGCTAGACGCACTTGTCAGGCCACGAGTGCTGTTTTTTTCTCGGCTCGACAAAAAAAAAGCACTCGTGGCCTGACGATTGCGTCTATCATGAAACAGCCTGTCGCCTCTAAGTGCTGATTTCACTGTTCACTATATATATATATATATATATATATATATATATATATATATATATATATATATATATATATATATATATATATATATATATATATAAAGAAATATACACACACGCTATTTTTAAAGGTACAAAAATTTAAGTAAATGTAAAATATTTTATAGATACAAATATTTATTATAATAAACAGTATTATGAAAAATTACTGGTCTGAATGGAAATATGTGACTTCCGACAGGAATCGAACCTGTATCCGACACGGAACTATTATCGAGTCTATCGTTCTATTAGGTTGGGGCAAAAATAATGACGTAATAATGTCGTTTTTTGACGTATTTTTAACCAATACAGGATCGATTCCTGTCAGTCAACACATATTTTTTTTGAGATTTCTCGGATATTCAGACCAGGTAAATTTTGTTAATGCTGTTTATTATAAACAGTGCATTTAATATTTGTATCTATAAAAAATAACGTATAAACAGAAAATATATTAAAGTAAATATCTGAATTAGTCTATTTCATGATATATATATATATATATATACACACACACACTTACCATAGGCAATGGATTAAATCACACAAATATTTAATATAATATTTTTTTATACTTTATTTTTTGTACATACACTTATTTAAGAAAATGCCCTGTTCTTTAATTAAAGAGCATTAATTACATTTACCGGCCTGAATGTTCGAAAAATTTCGTAGAAAATCGGCATTCTCCGGAAGGAATCGAACCTAGAACCTATAAGGTGCCGCCGTTAAACTTGAGGTACTATTTGTGTTCAGCTACAGAGAACTTCCGGTAAAGCAAGCTCGAATTAATACATTTAAACACACATTTTCGCCGATCTTTCTCAATCTGTTCTGATTTCGTATCCTAACGTAAAACAATGACGATATATCTTAGGATATTCAGGCCGGTAAATGGAATTACTACTGTTTAATTGAAGAAGAGAATATTTACTTAAATAAGTGTATCCATAAAATATAACGTATAAACAGATAATATTTTAAATATTTGTCGGAATTAATAGATTTCCTGGTATATATATAGTCGACTCTCCCGTCGATTTTTATTCGACGTATGAAGGTTAAGCATATCAGTTCCCAGGAAACCGACAACAGCACATAAGAATTGATTATATTGGTGAATGTTTCCTGCGGGACCATCCACACTTTTTGAAGGGCCGAATACAGAGACCTGGTGCACTACGTCCCACAAGGTCCCCAAACGACCCTCCACATGATCAGTTCTTTTAATTAAACAGTATTAATCAGTATTATTAATTATATATATATATATATATATATATATATATATATATATATAAAATTAAATAAATAATTATATATATATATATATATATATATATATATATATATATATATAGCGGAGACCAGAAATCCATAACGTTATATTATGGGGGAAGGGAAAGAGAGAGAGAGAGAGTGGGAGATATTAATATCAAATAATATTATTTATCCCTACTAATTATCAAATATTATATATATATATATATATATATATATATATATATATATATATATATATATATATATATATATATATATCATATTATTTGATAGATAGATCTAGGTATAGATATAGATAGACATATATATATATATGCCGGCATCATTCCCTATTGAAATGAAAGTCACTCTTGAATGCTATTACAAAGATTAGAAATATAATGCTCCCATTAAATTCAACTTGTAAAATGCAGACGATTCATATGTGCTAATATCTGACAATGGCAGCCATTAATATCCTGTGTTATTACGGACCGAATAAGATAGCAGAATTCTTGTTGAATAAATGAATAAATTTAGGATGAATATTGAATAAAACTTAGAAAACGTAACCTGAAAAAATGGCTTGGTGTCGACATTAATGGCCGTATTACTAAAAATATTTAAAATAATGAACATGAAGAATGAAAAAAAACTTTTAGATTTCTTCTCGTCTTGTAGAGAAATGAAAAAGACTAGAGAAAATCGAAATTTGCATCTCTCATTATCGGAGTGAATATTTACCTATCATGTACGGGTCGTCCTGGGTAAGACGTTAAACTACATCCGTGTCCTGGGTAAGCCGATGAACTACATCCAGCAGAAATATCTCTGATCAGCACGTTTAGAGGATCGTGAAGCCAACTCTTAATTGCTGGTGTTCCCAGGTCCACCCTGACCCGGGATGGTAGCACCTGTTATGATCCCAGCTATGGGCAAATAGTTAACTATTGCCAGCAATACTTTTTTGAAAAAAATTATTGCCAGCAATACAATTTTGAATGAAAAATATTACCAAAAACAGATTTTTGACAAAACAAAATATTACCATCAATAAAAAATTTTGTCGGCATAAAATAATCCATTGAAGTTGACATGCCGTAAAACAAAACAAACCAAACCAATGTAAACCAAAGAATAATATTCTATTCATACGAATCTATCCTAAAAATGTTGTCGGCATTAAATAACCCATTGAGGTTGATATGCTATAAAACAAAATAAACGAAACCAAACCTATCACGTACGGAAATTACATGATGAAAGCGTAAATTCTATCCCGGAGGAAAGTGCTTGATGAAATCGTAAGTTCTGTCACAAGTGGAAATTGCTTGATGAAGTCGTAAGTTCTGTCACAAGTGGAAATTGCTTGATGAAGTCGTAAGTTCTGTCACAAGTGGAAATTGCTTGATGAAGTCGTAAGTTCTGTCACAAGTGGAAATTGCTTGATAAGTTCTGTCACAGTGGATAATGATTGATGAAATATATAATATACATCATTTTTAAATATAGCTTGAAGAAAGTAGACGTACTTTTTAAATATCGTTGAACATTGTCAAACATTGAGTCTTTTATTAAGTCCCTGTCTTCTCTTATGTGTTGAAGAGTTACGTCAATGAATTTGTTTATAATAATAATAATAATAATAATTATTATTATTATTATTATTATTATTATTATTATTATTATTATTTCCTTTGATTTTTGTTTTATACACCTTTCCTTCCGGGTCCCAACCAGAGACCTAAGTTCAGAAATGGCTATATGACATTTTCCCTTGATCATTTTTGTAAAAATAAAATCAACATATGGTCACATACATTTTGCATAAAGTTTCTGTAATGTGTGAGATGTATTGTGAGTACAATTTTTGGTTTGCTTTAAGGCTTGGGTTCTCAGAAATCTGTCCATCGGTATCTTTTTCAGTAAATCCGAGGGCTCCAGCTACAACTGGAATTACTAATGTCCACATCTGCCACATTTTAAAAAAAAATTGCATTTCAAGATCCTTGTATTTTGTTAGTTTTTGATGATCTTCAAATATATTAGGTTGGTGCAAAAAATAATGACGTTTTTTGACGTATTTTTAACGTCAAAAAGCGTCATTATTTTTGCACCAACCTAATACGTTACCATCTGCAAGGACTGATATGTTAATAAGAAAGCACATTCTATTCTTGTATTGTCATTATTATTATTATTATTATTATTATTATTATTATTATTATTATTATTTGATATCCTTTCCGACTCATAGATTGAAAGTTCAGATAAGCAGACCCCAACACCCCAATGATACCTGATAAAATGAAGGTTCTGTAAAGAATACATTGAAACTGTTGATCTCTTTATCTGAGGATACTCGGTACTCGCAGCCGACGAATACAAAGACCGTCATTAAAGGGTAGATCCGTATATGCACTGGAAGATCTCTCATCACTATGGGATATTAACAGCTGCAAACTGTAGTTGAGGGAGAAACTATTACCAATCTCTGGGATTTTTCTGTCAACACAAATCAAACAATGCAAGCGTGTTCCCCAGACCTTATTATAAAATACAGTAAATAAAAAAAGTTTTT
>OZ010596.1:44582469-44639969 GCA_963932145.1 Acanthosepion lycidas | reverse complement strand
ACAAGAGAAAATAATTCGAAAACAGCGTTTATCCGTCTATCCCTTCCTCGGATTACATGAATATTTGCTGAGAGATAACAGCTTTAAACAAAGATCACGTACAAATAAAATTAAGACAAAAGAAAGTGAATTCCCACCGGAAGCAGTTGACAGGGGCCGATAAGATAGCTTCTACTTCCTGCATTATTAATTTCTCAAGCAAGAAACATTAATCATTATTTTCTTGGCTTTTCATGGATGTATAAGCTTTCTGTACATTATTTTGATGCGAGCGTAAATTCATATAAAAATTGATCAATAAATCTGGATTTTCAAAAAGGTTCTGGCTTTGAGTCATTCATAATACTCTCTTTTTCCTGTTACGTCCAACATCGCCAAATTTATACACCCCCCCCCCCAAAAAATATCTGAAGTCCACATGACATGTTCTTAAATAGTCTTTTCAGTTCTAGACTCTAATATAGATATCATGGATGGCATCCAATTTGTTCAGAAATGCCTACATTGTCAGCGAGATTACAGGCAGCCTTTCACTAGAACTTATAAAAATGGCGCTACAGAATCACAAACAATAACCAAATTACAAAATTACATTATTATTATTATTATTATTATTATTATTATTTATTTATTGATTTATTTCGAAATCGTTTTGTTTGCGCTTGGATACGAAACTGGGCAGATCTGAGCTTCCTACGAAATTCGAACCTTGCTTATATTACGTTTGGATACGAAACTAGGCAGATGTAAACTTTCGGCAGAATTCGAGATTTGCTTTCATTACGTTTGGATACGAAACTGGGCAAATGTAAACTTTCGCCAGAATTCGAACCATCTTTCATTACGTTTAGATACGAAACTGTGCAGATGTGCGCTTCCAGCAGAATTCGAACCTTGCTTGTATTACATTTGGAAACGAAACTGGGCAGATGTGCGATTGCAGCGAGATTCGCACCTTGCTTTCATTACGTTTAGATACCAAAATACGAGTCTGTGACGAGAAGGATTTTACTTAAAGGAACTATTCAGCCTTGTTCGATCGGCAAAGTTTCCTCGTAGTCAGTTTAATTACGTCGGATCCAAAGACGGTTTCATCTGATCAGGTGGGACGCAAGGTTAAATGTTGGCGGAGAATGCATATGAGATTACTCGAGCGTTCAGAGCGGTATGCCAAAAAAAAATGTATAGTTTAGTAAATAAGTGCAGGTTTACTTAAATATGAGTACCCACGAGAAAAAAAACTTTAAACTGATAAAATGTGTCTGATTAATAAATAAGAAATCCATTTACTTCCATATATATATATATATATATATATATATATATATATTCATACACGTTTCATTAAATAATATAGACAAGTGTTGTCTATTTATTTTATGTAAATTTTTTTCGTAACATCTGATAAGTTTAATAACATTATCGTTGAACGAAAAAATCGAATTTCTAGGCCACATAATGAGGAAAGTAGTCTTGAAAAATTTGACACTCTCAAGACATACTAAAAGGAAAATTAAAAAAAAAGGATATCAGCGCATAACCTACTTAACGAGCGTGTGTCAATCGCTGGCTTACGAGAAATAGCGAAAAGACACAATTTCCGAAGAGCTACAAAAAACGGGAAATTGTGGAGAGCCATAATTCTCGTCATCTTACAGAAGAAGAAGAATATTAACGTTTCCGTGTTTTGGGAGACTTATCTGCACTTCAGTGTCTTTACCGAAAATGAAATCGCATATTCTAGCTGCCGAGGTTTTCATGAAAGCAATAGATGGAAATTATTATGACTGAATTCATTTCAACACAATAAAGTGACGCGGACGAAACCTTTTCAGTTAATCCGAGAGAGAGGCGACACAGGACTTTGTCGACTCGAGGAGTTAGAAGACTCCTATTAAATTCTATTCAACAAGCAAGGAATCATACCAATAACTTGAAAGATTGGACTGACTGATTATACGTGAACTTATATATACTTTTCATTTCAATAAATAAACCTAGGACATTGTCAATAGACAAATTTGAAACCTATTCAACCTCGACGAGTGAGAATATTAAACTGGCTTTAAATTTAGAAAACAGAATGGCTTTCTGAATTTCTCGAATAAAGTATTTTCATTTGTGAATATATACATCTACATCTCTCTCTCTCTCTCTCTCTCTCTCTATATATATATATATATATATATATATATATATATATATATATATATATATATATATATATATATATATATATATATATATATATTCCTGGCTGCTACTTTCATCATTGCTGATTTGAGTATGTAGTTATTGCTCATAGATTTCACAGTTTTTTTTAATTCGGTGTATGCTGTAGACAGTTGTATAGAATTTGCTCAAAATGTTTTCTTTACTTTCATCTTGAAGAAAATAAAGATTACGCTTTAAAAGATGGAGGACCGAAAGTCAGGAAAAGTAATTTTTGAAGAACTGATAATGAAGAAATAATGTATTTTTGAACAGATGCAAAAGAAGGAATGAAAGAAAATGGTTTTCTGGAAGTAAAAACAATAAACAGGAAGAATTTCACGCTTTAACAATCAAAAAGGTGGAAGGAAAATTAAGGAAGAAATATATTCTTGGAGAATAAGAAAGTATAACACGTAAAAAAACGCAAAGAAATAATGGCAGAAGAAATGTTTAGGAGAAAAAAACAAAGAAAAGCGAAACGCGCTACTTAAATTTTTTTTCTCCGTGTTATACTGTGGAGAAATGGATAGCAGCTTAGAATCGGAGAGCCGAGTTCGAATTCCAGTTGAATCCATTACATTCACTTATGTGCTAATACCCTTGGGAAAGTTATGAATCCTCTTCTTCTCCCTCCCAGCTATGGGTAAATAGCAGAACAGACCGGGGTCTATAGCCTTGGATGGCAACTGGTCAACCGCAGAAATAAATGGCAACCTACTGCCGGAAAAAAATCTGCCTTGTCAGTCATGTATCGAAAGATACATGATCGCCTAAGCGTGTATCACACATGGAACATAACTGACTGATTCGTTTATCCACTACTAATCAGATGCTTTTTTACCTTCTATATTCTACCAATCGCCGGTCTTCTCAATTACCCCCCTACGTGTGTGAATCTTGGACACTCCTGGCTGAGGCAGGAAAACGGACCCAAGCGTGCGAGAACAAATGCTTTCACAAACTCCGCCGAATCACAAAACCAATGTACGGCTCCAGGTCAAAAGTCTCGTGGGCCGATAGGAAATTTCTCTTCGCCACTATTAATTGTCCGAAGATGTCATTGTTTAGCCACGTCACATCTCACAGCTTCTGCAAGACCATTAGGAAAGAGACTGGTCAGACAACAGAGAGGACGGGCATGACAATCCTGGGACTCCTGAGAGCTACCGCCAGAAGATCATCCTGGAGGAGACTGTCTGTTTCTTCTGCGCTTAGCTTCCGCCTGACGACTGAGGCAGTCAAGGGATTGATAATGATGATATAAGGAATTAAAAAAAAAAAGGATCATTCAGTAGAAGGCCAAAGAACCACTCGAGGTAGAAGGTTACAGACTCAAGGGGACAATTTATGGGGGAATATAATCGTTAAAACTAGACTTCTTCCCACGAGCACAGCATTGTGGAACCGAGGCTTTGGAGTCGGTTTCACAAATCTGCTGCTCGTGGGAAGAAGCTGCTCGAGTGGAATGTGGATAAAACCACCTGAATACGAAAAGAATGAGGGCGCTTCACAACAATGAAATGTTGTGTCGTAGCCGTGAAGGTTAGAAAAACGAGAGCTTTTCAGTTCCGTTTCTAGGAAAGGGGTTGTAGAGTGGAAAATAATTCATCACCCCACCCAAGGAAGCGGAGATACTTTTCGACTCTTGAAAGACCGGAAATATTGTCCGTATATGGCGTCTGTACTCAATTTTCGGCCTTATCTTTCTCTTGGAAAATTAGAAGATAGCAGGAGGAGTGAGTTACCTACTGGAGCGGTACAAGAACCGACCATTTTTCCAGCATCTTTAACGATGGGAAATATTTTTGAATTCCACTCTAAATCTGGGTTGAGATTAAGTCTCAATAACTGCCCAAGGCACAGGTCCTCCATGACACCTTTTCAGCGTGATAGTTGATGTTTTCGAGGTATTGCATTTGACCAGCCAATCCCCTCCTATTGAGCTGTCAAAGTGTTATGGGATCTTACTCATAATAATAATAATGGACTATTCCATACTTAATAAATACTGCGCCTCAGGAGTAGTTCAAGTTGAGTCAGTAGTTCAAGTCGAGTCAAGAGTCGAGTCAGAGGCAGTCCGAAACAGAGTCGCGTTCAGACAATTACTGCAAGACATTGGAATAGTGATACTGGTCGAGACTACATTGTTCTCTCTACTAAACCTGATTGTTCATACTAACACTTCTACTTCTCTGTATATATTCCTGTTTGTAATATATCTGTGTTATTCCATACCTGTGTTCGAGTTCTTCTTTATTGGTTCTACCTTGGACTATCACCGTGGTACAAGGAACCGTACTACAACACAAAGCTTGGTCAAAAGAGAGATCAGCTGCTAGGATGTGAGCATCTAGAGATTTGGAAGTGGATTCATATACATTTGGATTTAGCTAAGCTTCTGAAAATCATCTTTCGCCATTCCTAGTCGAGTTCGATATATTCTGCTATTCTTATAGACTGTCTTTCCTATACTATTTACATTATTCGGACTATCGTCCCCATCTTTGTTGCCATATTTATCACATCGTTTCGGCCGTTGTACGCTCCGGCCTTCTTCAGGTGGTTGGAATGTCGAATTGAACCCTATATTTCGCTCACTGGGGTAGACTGTTCTAGTTCCACATGCCATGTCTAATGGATGTCAGTTATCAGTTATCTGCTGTTAATTCACCTCTCAAAGTTCTCCATCGCCTTAACCAGATATGGCAACAGAGATGAGGACAATAGTGTAAATAATGTATTAGGTTGGTGCAAAAATAATGACGTAATAATGTCGTTTCTTGACGTATTTTTAACGTCAAAAAACGACATTATTACGTCATTATTGTTGCACCAATCTAATACATAATTCCTCATCACAGAAATAGAGACAGATACCGTCTTTTTTGTTTCTTAGTATTTGTTTTAAGTGCTAAATTCTCTGGGCATTCCTTTCTCATTACGTGTCCCATAAATTCCAACTGTTTCTGAATGTATATATAACTTTTGTCTTTGTTACGTTTCACCTTAAATCTTCCTTATTAGACGCATGTTCAGTCTATGATATTCTCAGCATTTATTTGTAGATTTATAATGATCTACAATACAGGGAAATAACATTGAATAGACGGAAAGTAGGCAGAAAATACAATAACACGGAGACAAGGAAAACTAAAATTATTTTTCCCATTTGCCAATCATTTAATACTTTGTTTTTTCTTTCTTTTTATTTTTACAATAATCTTTACACTGTACAAGGCATAAGAGACACTCGAGGTAGAGGGTTAGAAAGAAGAGGCACATTCTACAAGGATATGCAGGGAAGATAATGGACAGGTTAAGATTGTAGTGATCTGGAAAGTATCCTCTTGGGAGTCGGTTCCACACAGCCGTATCCGGAACATTCTTGCTGTAGGAAAAATCGCCTCAGGAATTTTCGCCGGATAGGACTTTTGCCGTAAGACAATTTCGCCGCATTTTTCCGATGCCCTTATCTTGAACATCCCTTTTGGAGAAATGTTCAATCTAATATTCGAAGTACCTTGTTATCAAGTATTTATAGATGTCTTTTTTAACTGGGTCAAATATCAGAAAAGAAATTAAAAGTAAACATTTATCTAAAAAATAAAAGATTATAAATATATCAAATTAACAAAATATTTGCAAATTGGTGTAAATTTCAAAAGACTTACTTAGAGTTTGATAGGGTTGTCTTTCTTTGATCAGATATTTTATATTGAAGTTGGTTGCGAATTCAAGTTGTAAGTTTGTTTGAAATAATATATATTGCTTGAGTTAGAATTATTGGCAGTTTGATATTATGTTAACAGAAAGTTTAACGTTAAGTCTGAAATATGAAATTGCATGACGTAGGTTCTGGTGTCAAGTTGAAAGTTTTTGCGATCCTCACTGACGAGGATGAATGATGTACGATTTTGACCCCATAACTTTGTTTATTAAAATATTTAAATTGAAGTAACAATAGTGTGTGCCAGATATTAGTTGCTAACAAGGTACTTCGCATATTAAAAAAAAATGCGTCGAAATTGTCTTACGGCAAAAATCCTATACTGCAAAGTTTTCTACCGCGAAAATTCCTGAGGCAAAAATGTATACGGCGAATGTTCCTAGAACCTCACAGAGCAGCGGTTCGTGGGAAGAAACTGATTGACTGGACATTACATGTCCCCATTGGAATACAAAAGGAATTAGGGTGGTTCGCTGAAAGGCATCATTCGCTGTACATATTATTTTCCTTAGTAGTTCATCTTACACACATGTCGTCTGATTCGTATTCGTTGATAGGATTAATTCTCTTCATCTTTTTTAATCGAATTTATCCCAAGAAAAGGCAGTAAAGCCACTAAGTGCTTACTACGTGTGAAAGACTAGAAAACAAACATTATTAAGCGGCGAAAACAATAGAACAGTAATCAGGAAAACAGCAGATAGCGATTGACATTGCATCTAAATTTTTGAAGGTCAAAGTTGACTGGAAACGATGGAACCGGAAAAGAGTTCTACAAGCAGGAAGTACAAGAAAAGAAACTGTTAGTATAGAACATGCAGTTACATCTAGCCAGTTCAACTGTGAATTTATGGAACCCTTGCTACAGCGCTTAAATTCATAAAGTCTAGGTAGGTCTAGGTCATAGTGAAGAGATAGTTCGAACACTTACCATGAAACTATTTGTAGAAAAGGCAAGGCGAAGCTACATTACAGCGGCGGGAAAATGATTGAAGCCGAAATGCCAGGTCAGGGACAATAATATTGCTGATTCTACGGATTTTATCAAGATATCAAGATATATAACAGAGGCACCGGATTACATATGGTAGCAATATTGAAAACATGGACGAATGGTAGCCTTATAGATAGGAAATATAGATTCTGTAGAGAAATATTGTATAGCAGGTCACAATTTTGTTAGCGGCAGACCTAGCAATGGATTCAATATAGTTTTTCTGTTTCATGTCAACCGAGAATGTTCACCCGAGAAGGTGCAGTGAGTTACTCTCCAGGGGGTTAGCATCAGCCATGCTAATGGAAGTCAGAAAAGGCTTTCTCAGATGATTAATAAACGATAACAGTAATATGGAAGACAGTAGATCACGATGACATTGCATTTAAATCAGTGAAAACTAAAGTTGGCTGTAAATTATGGAAGCGGAAGAGAGTTCCACAAGTGAGAAGTGCGAGAAAAGAAACTGTTAACATAGAACTTACGCTTTCATCTAGCCAGTTCAACAGTGATTTGATGGAGTCCGTGCCGCCAATCTAGTACTGATTTTAAATTCATAAAGTCAAGGTACCATAGCGAAAAGTTCATCCGAAAAATTACTATGAAAATATATGTAGAAAAGGCACAAAGTAGGCAAATTTACGTAGTAGTTAGGAAAGAGACAGAAGCGAAGACGTGAGATGAGGACCAATAATATAGCTGAATCTACTTTGGGTTTTATCAAGAATATGTAAATATATAACAGGAGCACTGGATCATATAGGGCAGCAATACACTAAACATGGACGAATGGCAGACTTATAGATATGTAAGTTAGATTAGTCCGGCGGCCAGATATTTCTCAGCCAAAAGTCCGTTCGGTCAAATGTCCGTTGGCCAAATTTCCCTCGGCCAAATGTCCATACGGCCAAATTTCTCTAGGCTAATTGTCAGTCGGCCAAATGTCTCTCGGTCAAATGTCCATCCGCCAAATGTCTCTCGGCCAAATGTCCGTCCGCCAAATGTCTCTCGGCCATAATGTCCGTCCGCCAAATCTCTCTCAGCCAAATGTCCGTTAGACAAATGTCCGTCAGCCAAATGTCCGTTCGGCCAAGCGTCCGTCCGCCAAATGTCTCTCAGCCAAATGTCACTCAGCCAAATGTCTGTCGACCAAATGTCCGTCGTCCAAATGTCCGTCCGCCAAATGTTTATCAACCAAATGTCCGTCGGCCAAATGTCCACCCGCCAAATGTCTCTCGGCCAAATGTCCGTCCGCCAAATTTCCGTCCGCCAAATGCCCGTTAGACAAATGTCCGTCAGCCAAATGTCCGTCTGCCAAATGTTTATCAACCAAATGTCCGTCGGCCAAATGTCCGTCCGCCAAATGTTTGTCAGCCAAAATGTCTGTCCGTCAAATGTTTGTCAACCAAATGTCCGTCGTCAGAATATCCGTCCGCCAAATGTTTGTCAACCAAATGTCCGTCGGCCAAATATCCGCCCGCCAAATGTCCGTCCGCCAAATGTCCGCCCGCCAAATGTCCGTCGTCTAAATATCCGTCCACCAAATGTTTGTCAACCAAATGTCCGTCGGCCAAATATCCGCCCGCCAAATGTCCGTCCGCCAAATGTCCGCCCGCCAAATGTCCGTCGTCTAAATATCCGTCCACCAAATGTTTGTCAACCAAATGTCCGTCGGCCAAATATCCGCCCGCCAAATGTCCGTCGGCCAAATGTCCGTCGGCCAAATGTCCGTCCGCCAAATGTTTCTTGGCCAAATGTCTGTTCGGCTAAATGTCCGTTCGGCCAAATGTCCATCGGTCAAATGTCAGTCGGCCAAATGTCCGTTAGGCCTAATGTCTCTCTGCTACAGTTAACGCAATAGAAATATAGTTTTACAGAAGGATATTGTGGACCGAACATGTGAACAATTATGAAGTTTTATAGAAAATAAGTACACAAATACATAGCACCAGGAAGTGACAGTTGAAGTCTCTGTGGCATATAATGATGAAGGAAGGTGTAGCGTCAATGAGATTGTGTTCCTCTGACGTCGCTCGTACAAGTTTAAATACAGCTTTTTCAATCCGCTATTCTTGATTTCCCACACACGTCACCAACATAATAATCGTTCCCTTCTCACTGCTTCAGCCCTCTTTTTATCATACAAACACCGTGGCCGACTGACCAGTCGGCCTTCTTCACTTTTGTCCTTAGTTACCGAGTCAAATATTATCATCCAGATTTGATATTCGTCGAACTACGCTGACCTGTACAAGATCCATCGTTACAGAATATACACTTTTGGAATAATCCAACGTGAGAATAAGAGATCAATGCCATTTTCAAAGGACAAAATGCCGCTGCCATGTGTCGTATATTTAGGTAAGGAACTTATTTTTCTTTGCACTCGCGTGCTTTTACGTAATTGTTCACCACACAGTGTTTGTAAAATCTGACACTCACGGAACAGATACAGGGTGAAAGGGACAGAGAAAAGCACTTGGTGAACACGTCGGTGAATGATGGAAAAGGGTTTAGGAGAAATAACAAAACGACAAAGTTTATTAAGAGCTACAAGGGGCAGGGAGTTGTGGAGAGCTATGATCGTCTATGTTCTGGAGGGGAGACGCATAAAGAAGATTAAAGATCGGTGTTCAAGCGAAGGTGTCAAATGTAGGTATTTTAAAGTAGGTAAAGTTTATATATATATATATATATATATATATATAGGGCATTGCCATTGTTAACACCTTGAAACGTCATCGTCTATTTATATATTTGCATTTGTTTTCATCTCTCTCTCTCTCTCTCTCTCTTTCACTCTCTCTCACTCTCTCTCTTTCTCTATCTCTCACTCTCTCTCTCTTTCTCTCTCTCTCAATCTCTCTCTTTCTCTCTCTCTCTCACTCTCTTTCTCTCTCTCTTTCTCTCACTCTTTCTCTCTCACTCTCTCACTCACACTCTCTCTCTTTCTCTCTCTCTCACTCTCTCTTTCTCTCTCTCTCACTCTCTTTCTCTTTCTCTCTCTCTCACTCTCACTCTTTCTCTTTCTCTCACTCTCTTTCTCTCTCTCTCTTTCTCTCTCCTTCTCTCTCTCTCTCTCTCGTTTTCTCATTCTAAAATAATCTGAGCAAATGTTGAACGGAATAAAAATCTAGATAAAAAAATATTCTTATCTTGTAAGAATTTCCAAGAAGCGGCAACTCATACTGTCTGATGAGATTTGAGACACGAGTTCCAACAGAGGGTCTGTTTTCTGGAATCATTCCAAAAACTCCGCGATTTGCAATATCCATCATTCTTCCTTTCTACCTGTATCATTCGCAGTCAAACTATTTTGCAAACGCAATTTTTTTGTAGCCCCGTACATTATTGTGATTTATGGTAGCTACAAAAATAGAAGCCATGACTGAGTATAGGACGCATACACACACACACACACACACACACATATATATATATATATATATATATATATATATATATATATATATATATATATAAAAGTGAACATAGAAGTCAACACTTAGAGGCGACAGTCTGTTTCATGCTATATGCAATCGTCAAGGTGGCTTGACGATTGCATATAGCATGAAACAGACTGTCGCCTCTAAGTGTTGACTTCTATGTTCACTTTTATATTTACACACGCTCTATCTCTGATATTGAGCACTTTATTCCATAAATATAGCACACCTTAAGACTATAGTTCTTTATATATATATATATATATATATAAGTATAGGACTGGAGCATACATAATAAATTCCAATAACCAAAAAATACTATTCTTAAAAGAGTGCTCAATACAGAGTAGAGCAAATATGATTATTTATTCGAAAATTATAACATAAATTTGCTATAAAATCACTACAAAAATAGGCATTTTGTTTCAACAATTCTGGTGTCTTATCAAGGGATGGTGTTGAAGACATTAAACACCATGACTTGTTAAGACACCAAAAGTGTTGAAACAAAATGGCTATTTTTGTAGTGATTTTATAACATATTTATGTTATAATTTCCGAATAAATTATATATATATATATATATATATATATATATATATATATATATATATATGCGCTAAGACAAGAAATTGCAGTCCTATTTAAATAGTAACCAATCCATTATAGGCATGAATTTGTTTTTTCTTGCTAGAACTTCACTTTAGGAATAATGTTTCTAGTTGCATTATTTACATTATTCGGACTGTTATCCTCATCTTCATTGCCATATTCCCAACGATTACGGCCATCTGTAAGAACCGGCCTTCTTCACGTGATTGGAATTTCATCCACCGATTGCATCGTTCCAGTTCCACGTTTGTGCATGTATATTTGTGTATTGCCCTGTTAAGCATGCATTTTTGACAACCCGAAAAACATTATATTGGAAAGGATTTTTTATCCGACATTATTTATTTAATAATATAACCGATTTTTTTTTTGGGGGGTAAGTCCATTTTAGTTGCTCAAAGCTAAAAAATGTTTATAGCAAAAAGAAAAAAAAAACTAATATATAAAACGTTTGTCTGTTTGTTCTTTCGATACCCTGAAAAGTATATAAATAGGCAGACATTTGCTTGGATTGCTCTGTACGTGGGTAATTAGGTTGCATTAAAGACGCCCAGTTTTATCATTTACCCTACCAAAGTATTATTACTTAAATATTTTAGCTAATTTGAAAATTCACATTTAAAAAATATCCTTTAAAAAACACATTTGCATTTTTTCCTTAATTTTTAACTTAAGGCGGTCTCTCTGCGTGTTGAACAAAAACAAATTGCCTGAGCCGGCGTCTACAATAGGGATTGGCTAGTCATCCAAGCAGATAGAAATACACGTAGACTCGCTGCCAACCATTACTATTACCGATTAATATTAGCGAAAATAACAATCTATTTCTCCACTGTTTTATATAAATGGAAGAATTATATTTTGAGAAAACTGGGGATTTTCTCATTTTTTTCCAAATAGATTTGTACACGGTACAATGTATAAATTGTCGCCATTTTCTATTTCAACGACAATTTATACATCGCATCCTGAAGATAAGAATAAATAAATGTTTGTGCGTTAAAGCGCATGCGTGTTGAACGAAGCCAAATAATTCTCCATCGATTCCAGTTTGCAATCTCTTCTATGCTTCCAATTATACCCCAAAGCCTTACCTTCCTTGTTCACCTCTCCATGTTATTTATAGGAAGTTAATTCAGCATTGTTATTCAATCTATCTGATTCGTGTCCCAGATTGGAGGCCGGAGTCGTATCAAAAGGATACCGGACGTTTTTGGAAGTGGTACACAAGTACAGTCGACACCGTCTACGATTCTGTCGGTCGGCGGGCCGTTAGAACAAACTGGGTAAATGAGAAGACACGATCCCCGGGCCAAGAGGAAATGGCTTCAGCTTGGAAAACAGCCATGGCCACTCATTTAGTGCCAGGAGCTTTTCTGGCGGGAAAAGTTTGGCGCCTAAAATAAAGTTGTTTCTCGTATACAGCGTCTTATAAAGGCTTATTTGTTTGATTTCACGTCTTTGTTTATCTCCTCCTCCTGTATTTCTCCGTTGTCTCTCGCTTTTACTGGCTTCGTAAAAAGCTTTCTTATCTGTTGCGTCTATGGCGAAGGAATGCGGCATTTGAAAGGGGGGTACTCTAGGTCACGTGACGTTGATTCTCCTGGCAATTTTTGTTTAAGCTTTTTGTCGTAATATGCCAACCACAATGCACAGCTACTGACATACTGATCTCAAAAGTCATTGCTTAAGAGAATTTTCACCATTCTTCTGATTTAATAAGCCATGTCTTTTGAAGTTAAGCTGTCATTGCTGCCCACAACTTCATATCTTTTCGTACAAAAAGTTATACTTCTTTACTACACATTTCTTTATTTGCGCACCTTGTTTTGCATTGCATTTCTCAAGCTGGTTAAGCAGGTCAGTTGCCGTTTCCTTAAATTCTCACGACATTTTTGATTCTTCTATTACTTTGCTGAGTTAATGAAAGGCATGAGAGATTGTCCAGCATTCATTGCCATATTAGAGATTAGATATTACATAGGAGTTCAGCATTCTTTTCTTTGTTTCTAATGACATTATCCTATCTCTTAATACTTTGCTTAGTTTATGAAACATATGAAGAGATTGTCCAGTCTTCATTGCCATATTAGAGATTAGATATTACATAGCAGTTCAGCATTCTTTTCTTTGTTTCTAATGGCATTTTCCTACCTCTTAATACTTTGTTCAGTTTATGAAAGGCATAAGGAGATTTTCCAGCATTCATTGCCATATAGGAGATTAGATATTACATAGCAGTTCAGCACTCCTTTCTTTATTTCTAACATTTTCCTGTCTCTTAATACTTGGCTTAGTTTCTTTTGACATTTTCTTAGTACTGAATACTTTGCTTAGTTCATAAAAGGCATGAGGATATTGTCGATCATTCACTGCCATATAGGAGATTAGATATTACATAGAAGTTCAGCACTCTTTTCTTTGTTTCTAACGATATTTTGCTATCTCTTAATACTTTGCTTAGTATATGAAAGGCATGAGGAGATTGTCCAGCATCCACTGACATATAGGAGATTAGATATTACATAGCAGTTCAGCAATCTTTTCTTTGTTTCTAACGACATTTTCATATCTCTTAATACTTTGCTTAGTTTATGAAAGGCATGAGAATATTGTCCAGCATTCACTGCCATATAAGAGATTAGATATTACATAGCAGTTCAGCAATCTTTTCTTTGTTTCTAATGACATTTTCCTATCTCTTAATACTGTGCTTAGTTTATGACAAGTATGAGGTGATTATACAAAATTTTATTTGTAAAGACTAACAGATTAAAGTAAAGCAACCATTATTTGACTATAACCGAACCAAGTAAAGTTACATGTTTATAGATTCAAATATGTTAGCTTGCGTCACATGTAATTCGCCTCTTGTGGGAGCAATTGTAATGGCGAATCTATAAACTTAACCAATAAATCCTACATGGTAGTTAAGTATAAATTTGGATTACACTAACAAACCTTAGTTTTTCCATCTCAGTTTAAACAACAGATTAAATAATATTTTTGAAACCCAATAATGTAAAATAGATGTACGTCACATATATGAGTTCAAGCAAAGGATGAAAACTATAGAGACATCTAGAAAAATGTGTAAGGTTTATGGTTAAGGAGTCATAATTGACCGGCAAGTAGGAAAATGGCTCGCAATTTAATTCTGCAGAAATATCGTTAGAAGGCGTAGAAGGACAGGCGTGGTAATTTTAATATGTTGAAGTCATTAGTGGAAAACAATCTGCTGTACTCGAGAATTTAGAAAGATGTTAAACACATGCAAATCTACCAGATGCCGACATTTCGAAAACTTAAGGAAATGGAACGAGCTTTTGTTTCGTACACTCTCAGCGAAAAAGATTGACAGATTGATTCGTTTCTTACGGTTTATCAACCCACTGCATGTTATTTAAAGCCAGAAAATATTTTTAGTTTTTAAGAATATTTCTTAGATAATGCTTTACTGATGCAAATCCTACTAACCACTCTTTATTGACTTATTGATTCGTTTTTTACGGTTTAACAACCCATTCTGTGTTATTTATAGCCAGAAAATAATTTTAGATTGTAAAAATGTTTTTTTTAGATAATAATGGATAATAAGTCTTCCTAGCCACTCTTTATTAACTTATTGTTTCGTTTTTTACAGTTTACCAACCCGTTGCAAGTTATTTATACCCAGAAAATATTTTTAGATTGCAAGAATTATATTTTTTAGATAATGATCATTTACTGATGCAAGTTTTACTAAACACTCTTTATTGATTCGTTTGTTACGGTTTATGGACCCATTGCATGCTATTTAAAGTCATGAAATGTTTTTAGATTATAAGAATTCCTTTTAATTTAATAATGATTTTAACGTTACCGATTTTATTGCTTACCCTATAACTAAAGGGACAAGAGGTGGACTGGCACTGTCAAATGGGGTATATGCGCGTCGATGAATATAAGGCAGCCGACGGAAAAGTGAACTCAGCTCTTCGATCAACAATTCTGAGCCATTATCCATTACACCAACGGCATATCCAAGTTTACAGCATCTTGTATTCCCAAGCGGGCATCAATCTAGCTACTGACTAAGATTGACGTTGCTTAGCTTGGGCGATCGTGGGTGGGGGCGGTGTTTCAACGTGATGTCGCTCTAAACATTGCCGAAAAAAAAACAAAGCACATCATTGATTAACAAAAATGAAATTTATTTATAACCCAACCTAACAATACATAATAATAATAACAATAATAATAATAATAACTGTTGTTGATATTAAATGACGTACAAAGGTTTGCCATATCGCAAAATCCTCCCACCAAACCCGACAAATTAAATATATGATCGATTGAATCGTTGTTAACCTTTGGCAAGATTATTTAAAACCAGAAAATGATTTTAGATTGTAAAATTTCGTTTTTTTGGCAGGTAATAACGGTTTAGTGATAAAATTCTTAATAATTAACCCATTGGTGGAGGGAGAATAGGTAGATTCATACCTTTTCCAATGGTATATGCACGGTAATGAATGAACGAAACCGACAGGAATTGGAACACGGCTCTACAATTAACAATTTCGAGTCATTTTACATTTCACCAGACGGAGATCCTAAGTTACAGCACATGGTATTCTCAAGCGGTCACTCGTGTAAGTAATGAACAGTCACGGCGTTGCTTAACTTCGGTATTCGTAATAACGATATAGGTGTCTATCGATAAAAATGATACTCAGAAGTTCATACCTCCGTTGCCAACTTAGACACATGAGAAGATCAATATTTCTCGAATTTGAGTTTTTATTGTTCTGGAGTTTTCTGGGTTTTTTTTTTTTGTTTTTTTTTTACCCTCTATTTGTTTATCATTGCCATTGCCTTGCTGTATTTAAAGTCAATAAAATTGAAAATGGTTATTTTCGGCGCCGGCAGACGGTTTTATCGAAATGGTGAACTTTTACAGAGTGCGTCCGAGGGCAACGAAATTCACGAGGTTGCTAACTTCGAGTTGCACATCTCGACTTGGAAGACATCTTAAGTAAAAGTCATTAAAAAAAAGCTGGCCTATTTAACTATTTTTGACGACAGAATTTTACTCCTGCTCATCACATTATAGCAAAAGTTAGAAGTGACTTGAATGCTCGAATTTATTCGAGATATTCTTATTGCCGAATACCAACAACAAAGAAGTAACTAAATTAGAGACACACTTCAACATATATATATATATATATATATATATATATATATATATATATATATATATATATGTATGTATACACTTTTTGTGTATTTAGGCAGCAATCCTTCTTTCATGCATATTTCATTGAATACGACATATATATATATATATATATATATATATATATATATATATATATATACATTTGAATATATATATATATATATATATATATATATACTTAAATATATATATATATATATATATACTTTACAATACTTTAAGAATACTTTACAATATATGCATACACTTTAGTATACCTATATATATCTATATCTATATCTATATCTATCTATATATATATATTTATATATATATATATATATATATATATATATATATATATATATATATATATATACAGTGTAACCCGGATATAAGAGAAACCCTGATATAAGAGAGATTTTATCTGGTCCCAAATTAGAGCCATACTTACCTAAACAAAATAGACCAAACCCTGATATAAGAGAAACCACCGGATATAAGAGACTTCCGACAACTCTCTTATATCCTTGTTACACTTTATATATATATATATATATATATATATATATATATATATATATATATACGATATATGATACATATATATGATTAATTCCTGTAGTTCACTGCTACTAACAAGCAGATTTTTTTTCTTCCGATGAAGGCCATGCTGGCCGAAACTAGTCGAGGAATCTAATTGAAATAATAAAACAAAAAATATTAATATAAAATCCAGTATGTCTGAAAATTTTATTTTTTTAATTTCTCAATAGGTTTTATTGTTCAAATCATATGTATACTTTTATACATACATACATACATACATACATATATATATATATATATATATATATATATATATGTGTGTGTGTGTGTGTGTGTATATATATATATATATATATATTTATCGATGGAAAATATCAAATTCTTTGATAACAATGTTTTGTTAAACCAATAATCCGTGTAACCGTAAATTCTAAACACAGTTTACATTTTACCATAAAATTCAGTTAAACTTGAAATTTGACAATCCTTTGTCTCAGATTTTAGTGGAAATGTGTTGCACAATATTTCTATTTCTTTCTATTTTTAAGATTAATTTGGATTTAATATAAATTTCTATATTAAATTAGTAGTGTAAATATTTACAATACCTCATCTCAGATAAAGACATCTATTAAAAATATCATACTGATAAACATTTCCTGTTATTTATCGTCACACATTATTTCATCCACACAGATCCTAAGACCCTAAAACACAAACAAACGTGTAGATGTGTGTATCCTATAGATTGTGAGAAGGAGAGTATACGTCTAACCATTATCTTATAATAAAATATTTGAAAATATATATATATATATATATATATATATATATATATATATATATATATATAGATAGATAGATAGATAGATAGATAATATTAGTGCCCAATATATATATATATATATATATATATATATATATATATACATAATAAAGGACTCTCCCGTCGGTTTCGACGTATGAGGATCTGCCAGCTTATTGATTCAGTTATGAAAATTTATGCGTTAATCTTAAGTGGTATTTAAAACTCGCTATTGATTTATAAAGAAGGCCACATATGGAGCAAGTGTATATATATATATATATATATATATGTGTGTGTGTGTGTGTGTGTGTGTGTGTGTGTGTGTGTGTGTGTGTGTGTGTGTGTGTGTATTTCCACGAGGACAAATTCCAGGTAGAACTCAATGTCTAGGACAGAGGAAGAATTTAATACAAAAGGCTCAAACAATTTTCCGTGGTTATAATTTATTACATTGGAATCGTAATCACGATCCACATGATCAGAACTACAAATTCAAAAAGAAATATCTTTTTGAATTTGTAGGTCTGATGATTTGAATCGTAATTACGATTCCAATATAATAATTCATAACCACGGAATATTAGTGTTTGAGCCTTTTGTATTATATATATATATATATATATATATATATAATTTTTTTATAAAATATGTCTCCATCGCGATACAGAAATAACTATGTTTCGAAACCAAAACTAAAATTTTAAAATTTAACTTAAAAATTAAACTTAAAATTTGAAACTTCGAGAATGATAAGGCAGACTGAGATCGGAAAAAGTCCAGGGAAGGTCAACTCTGAATTCAAAACCAACCTGACTGGGATGGATTTCTTCAGGTACACCTACGAAAAAAAAAAAAGAAAGAAAGAAATCAGAGTTGGATAATAAAGAAGGAATAGCGGGGATTAAAGAAAGAAAGAGAGAGAGAGAGAGAGAGAGACATCGGTGCAAGAGAATAAAAAAAGAAAGAAAGAAAGAAAGAGAGAAAGAAAGAAAGAAAGCAGGAAGACATCGAAGTAGAACAATAAAGAAAGGTCTATATGTGGGGACAAAGAATGAACGAAAGAAAGGAAGGGAGGGAAATGAATAAAAATTGCCTTGAAATGGTAATTAAAAAAAAACACATTTTTGTTTCGTGATTTTAATACTGATTTTGAAAAGTTAGCAACCTCATGCCAGAACGATAAAAAAAAATAAAGAATAGATGAAAAATAGCGAATGAAAATGAAGTCTAAGACGAAAGAAAAGGAAAAGGAATAAAACCTACGCAAGTCCAAAGAGGACAACATTTGTCTGTCATTTATTTCGAATAAAAGTCAAGAACGGGTATTTTTGGCGCGAAATCAACCAACTCATTGGTTTCATAAGCCGGTAATAGGTGGCTATGAAAATGTCGCCAGGCTATGTTTTGTGGAAGAGAAATGTTGATTTTATATACGTTGCAGGCGCCGCTCGCGATGCGATGTTCCACAGTATATCAAACTCTGATTTTATTCTTTAACTCAGGGATGGGGATACTCTGCAGATGCTACAAACGCAATAAAGGTTCAACGCCTTTTCTGTGATGGATTCAAACGATAGATAAAATAATAAGATGTTTTTTTGTGTGTGTTTAAATGCACATTCCAGGAAAATATAACCCCTAAACCGGATAACTTAATTCCAGATAAAAAAAAATAAAGGAAGATCAACAATACCTTCAGCTTTCTTTTTTCCCCTCTCATGATGTAATCTGCTTCTTTTTTTTTTTCTTTTTTTTGGAAGATTAACGGCTTTCATACAGGGCGAGGCAAAAGTTGCACACCATAGAGGTTAATTAATTAATCATGTTTTAAATGTCTAGTTTGTTTGGTAGGTCCGGTTGAGTGACCACCGGGCTTCCCAGATATCACACCTTTGGATTTTTCTTTTTCTGTGGAGTCATTTGAAGTCAGATGATTCCCAAGAATGATTGAGAAATTAAAGAAAGAACTTAAATATGAATGCTGTAAAACGAAAGAAAACTCTCCGAGCTGTTAATGTGTCATGCAGACACAGAATTGAAATATGTTTTGAAAAAGAAGGAAGACATCTTGAATAGCATATATAGCAGTCATATAACGAGTAAATAAAGTTTTCATGTGTAATTAAAGTTTTAAGAAATTCTTAAAATATTGATTATATAAAGTTAAAGATAATTTATTTTTAAATATAAAAACCAATTTCTTTATTATTGCACTGTTGGTTGTCCATATTTCTATATTTTTTCGCGTTCATTTTAAGAGCGAGGTGTAATTATTGTTTATTCTTGTTTTTCTGCTTATTTCTCTTAATTATTTTTCCCTATTTATCTCTATTTAAATGTATTTCAGTCTCTGTTCTCTCTTATCTATCAACCCGAGTTTTTTCCTCTATATATGTCCATATTTGACCGTGTAGTTAGTTTGCTTTTCCGTCATAAAATCTGGATTCGAATCTCGCAATAGTTGATTTGCGCCTTCTTGGTGTTATCGACTGAAGATGATCTGTTGGAAAGTAGACCAAAGCTTTGACAGTGAGACACTAAGTCAATTGTTGTCATTTTACTATCCACCCCACACTGCTTGTTTTGCTAACCATTTGGGAAAATTCTCGCAAATTTCCATCTGTCACTTTTGGCGCCAGAAACAAATTTGATATTAATTTGTTCACAAAACAAAACAAGTACAGTTGACCACTGATGACAATTCCAGAACAACGTAGCAATAAACAATTCGTCTCTTAATCGAGACGCAAGTGCGCCAATCCTCCGAAGGAACGCCATCGAACGAGGGCCAATAACCCAAGTCTCCACTGCCACAGGAGTAAAAAAAAAAATCTATCAGCAAGAGAAGAATATTTAACTATTTTTTTTTTTTTATCTCTGCGTCACAAGCGACGGATCCTGGCTCAACCGCAGAACTGATCAAAATACCGACCAAAAATGTATCCGCACAGGTCGCATCCCAAATCAACGACTTCCCCATTTTAAAAGGGAAAATGGTAATGCCATCCGGCTGCTTTCCATCACCACGGTCGAGGTCTACGGGTTCAATTTGGGAAGGGAACCCAGCTGCATCCAAACCTCTTTTGATGATGTCGTTAATGGCAGCATGCCATGGAAAGCGGCCGGCACTAAGACGACAGGAGAGAGGATGCAAACCAAACTCATGGAGGCTCCACATCTGCATCTGTGACGCTCACATAATTTGAGTCCAAGACGGATCCCGACTCCGACTCGAGTGCACTCATCATCTAGAAGGGTACCAGTAGATGAAGAGGCCACTACTCGGTTGTGAAGCAGATATTAGGTTGGTGCAAAAATAATGACGTAATAATGTCGTTTTTTGACGTATTTTTAACGTCAAAAAACGACATTATTACGTCATTATTTTTGCACCAACTTAATAGTAGACAGGAGAGGCGATGATGATCCAGAGAGAGCCTCAAATTAGTAAAATTGGTCTCGCATTTTATTTTATCCCAGCTTTTTTGTTTTGATGTGTCTAATGGGAGAGAAAATAATTCTTGGGTCCAGACGCTGCAAGCTTGTTCGAAAGAACTACCTGAGAAACACTGAGATGAAGCATCGAGTATCTCATCAATTAATTCGTGACTGACCGAAAGTGAAGAAAGATATGCTGGAAGGACCAAATCTACCGCTGATCGAAGGCCCAGGCCCTCCAAAACTCAAAGGGAGCTTTGCCTGCCTCCAGCCTGTGTCGTCGAAATTGACATTAGCTCCGCACATCTCTTAACTGTGATATCTATCTCATAAATTTTAATAAATTATCTCTGTAGTGCGCAGTTTTTGCTTCACCCTGCATATTGTATTTGGACTTCTTTTTTAAGTATTTAACCCCAAGCAAGGCGGGAATGCTACTAGAATGCAATGGGGTTACAGAGAGTGAAAGTAACTGCAAAGTGGGGTGTTGGAGGAAAGGATATAGAGAAGAACAGGGATCAAGATCAGGGCATAGGAAGATGTCGATTGACATTACATTTCAATATTTCAAGATTATAGCTATCGGGGAAGCAAGCAAGAGAAAGGGAGTTCCACTGTTGAGAAGTGCGAGAGAAGAAGCTGTTGGAGTAGGAGAGGTGATTACATTTAACCATTTCGACAGTTAAAGGGTGGGGCTGAGATGCCAAACTAATAGCACGCTATCTATCTATCTATCTATCTATCTATCTATCTATCTATCTATCTATCTATCTATTAGTTCATATCTGTCTATCTATCTATCTGTCTATCTATCTACGTTATTCAGTGCCATATCTGTCTCTTTTTTTAAGCATTTCACCGGAAGGAAGACGGATGTGTCACTAGCACGCAATGGGTTACAGAGACTGAGAGTGTAAGAATAAAGAGGGGATTGGGGAAAGGATAGAGAGAAGGACGGGGATTAGGATCAAGGCGTCAGAAGATGTCGATTAACATTACATTTGAATATTTGAAGATTATAGCTACCAGGGAAGCAAGTAAGAGGAAGATAGTTCCACTGTCGGGAAGTGCGAGAGAAGAAGCTGTTGGAGTAGAAGTTGCGGTTAAATTTAATTGTTTCGCCAGGGTAAAGGTGAGACCGAGAGGTAAACCTAATATCACGCATAAATTCGTGTAGCTTGGGTACCAGTGAAAGTAGCTCGTCAGAGGAGATGCCATGAAAATAGTTGTAGAAAAGTCAAAGAGAAATCACATCACGTCTGTGAGAAAGCGACTAGCAATGGATCATTTCCAGTAACTCGAACTTCGATTTGGAAACGCTAACAAGTTATAGCAATTAATAAATTCTTGTGTATGATAATCAATCCGTACGTGGCAAGGACTGTAAAATTGAATTGATTATTTTACAATCTACCATTTTTATTTTCAATTAGGAATTATCTGAGATCTTCAGCTGCTATGTCATAATGTCCACCCAAGAATGAGCTGGCAATTAAGAGGCGTAAAAAATGTCTTTCTCTTTTTCCTTAGTCGATTGACTTCATATATTTTATGCACCCATCGAAGATTCCTTGGCCGAAATTGTCATGATGATGGCCATGAAAAGCAGACTGCCGAAATAAGGGATGCGAATTCAAGGTCTTCCGGAGGCTAATATTTTGTTTCCGTCATTCTCTGTGTTGCTCTAGCGGAGTAACTTATGTAAATATACAGTGTAACCCGGATATAAGAGAGTTATCGGGACCGGAGAAGAAGTCTGTTATATCCGGGTTTCTTTTATATCCGGGTTTAGTCTATTTTGTTTAGGTAAGTATGGCTCTAATTTGGGACCAGAGAAAATCTCTCTTATATCCGTGTTACACTATATATATATATATATATATATATATATATATATATATATATATATATATATATATATATATATATATATATATATATATATATATATATAGGATTGAGGAATCGGAGAGCCGAGTTCGAATTCCAGTCGAATCCATTTCATTCACTTACGTGCTAATACCCTTGGGAAAGGTATGAATCCTCTTCTTCTCCCTCCAGCTATGGGTAAAATAGCAGGACAGACTGGGTTCTATAGTCTTGGATGGCAACTGGTCTAAGGAGAAGGACAACTCTGAATTCAAAACCTGCGGAGGGTCGTTTGGGAACCTTGTGGTATTCGGTGCACCAGGTCTCTGTATTCGTCCCTCCAAAAAGTGTGGATGGTCCTGCACGAGGCCTTCACCACTATAATCAAATCTCATGTGCCGGTGTCGGGCTGTCGGTTTCCTGGAAACTGATCTGCTTGACCCTCATACGTCGAAGCTCGACGGGAGAGTCGATTATATATATATATATATATATATATATATATATATATACCTTTACGCCCCTTATTGCAATAATTGGTTTTACTGTTTCCATGTAATTAATATTACGAATGTTTATGCTTATGAAGCTCCGTAAATTGCAAGATTAGTTATTCCAAAATTTGCTGACATTCGCTCATGGATCCGTCTTCTGTATGCGACTCGCGGTGCGCTGGTGAAAGTGAGCGGTGTAAGATCGGAACCTTTCGTATTGTCTCGCTCTGTTCGTCAAGGCTATCCGCTTTCGACTGTTTTGTTCTTGCGTTGAAACCTTTCCTTCCCAAGTTAAAAGCGAATCCGATCCTACGCGGAATTTCCCTACCTGGTTCTACCAGCTCGGCCAGGTATTCTGCCTATGCTGATGACGCTTCGGTTCTTCTGTCGAGCAGAGCCCAGATTAACGAAGTCAGCAAAGAGATCAATGGTTATGAGATAGTGACAGGGGCCAAATCAAACGCGATAAATCTGTTGGCTTGCGGTTGGATGCGTGGAAGGAAGTTTCTCTTCCCGGACCTTTCCACTGGACGCATGGTCCGGTCAAGATACTCGGCGTCTGGTTCGGTCCTGATATCCAGTTGGAATTGAATTGGTCGTTGGTACAAGGGAGGGCCGAGATAGCAATTAATTTTCGGTCTTGAAGGAGAGGGCGGAAGTATGTGTTTCACATATCTACGCAATTCTCCTTTAGCGACTCTCGGTGCTTCCACTTCCGTATGCGACACTAATATCATTAGGAAGGCACTTGTTCTCTTTCTTGTGGAGAGGCAAAGCCGCTAGGGTATCTCGGGAGATCTGTTGCCTTCGTCCATCTGAAGGCGATCTAGGTATGCCTAGGATTGCGATTCGTCATTATATGCTTCGCATCGGATTCCTACATAGTTTGTGTTACTATTCGGATGAGGCGGGCGCCTTCTGAAAAGAAGACGCCCGTAGAAATTTCCCATCCTTGAGAAGTGTGCACTCGTCCGTGGAGAAGACCCACAGTTTACCCCGAGTCGAATGCTCCTTCCACCGTGAACGTCGTCTTGCTCTGAAACGCCTCTTACGGGCGTTTGATGGTCTCTCCAACGTCCAGACGTTGTCTCGTAGGGCATTATATCAAGGTGTCCGTTCATGATGATCTGATTGACGAGCTCGGTCTTACAAAGCAGGAGGCTCGCTCGATCTGGCCTTGGGCGCCCGGGTTGAAATGTCTCAATAACGACGAGGCATACCTCACCTGGCTGATGATGCGTGAAGGCCTCTGGGTTGCCAAAAAACTTCGCTTGGAAAATCTTCAAACTGCCGACGCTCTGATGTGGAGGTCGAGAGACTGGGTCACGCTTTCTTTCATTGCAGGGTGGTAGCGGTAGCACCATTGTGAAAGTGTGTTGAAGGCCTCATGGTTCGCATGTTGCAGGCAAAGTTATTTGTCCTTGAGGCCTCTTCTGTTTGTAGTTATAATGGCATCGCCGTTCACGAAGGCTGAACTTTGTATGTTTCACTGCTTGCTAGGTGTTATGAGAGTCGTGATTTGGTCGACACGTCAGAAGGGCTTTTATGGAGGTGAGAGTTTCACCTCGTCCCAACTGATCTTTTACTTTAAGCATCTTGCTTAAAGTCAAGATTAGGACGGAAAGGCGGCCGGTCACTTCATCAGAATTTGGCAAAAGGTGGGTAAATCTTGCGCGATTGTGTAGAGTGAAAGGGCACCTGGAATGGCAATTTTTTTCGTCCAGTTAACTAATGTTTCTGTCACATTTAGGGATTGTGAGGGGGGTTTATTACTAAGCTTATTTTGTTTTCTTAAATAGTAGTTAATTAATATTGTAAATAATCTTTGGGTTTTTTTAAATTGTTGTTTTATCACCCCCCCCCCAGACTTTGAAATATACATATGGGGACTAGTTAGGATTTCATAGAGACATTGAGGTATTATGGTGGATGTAGTAAGAAAGGTAGAAGAGAATGTGTTGTCTTGGTGTTAGGACTATTGTATGTTTAGGTCAGTATTTGTGGCTAGCTAAGTTTAGAATTAAAACAGAAGAAGAACGTCCTTTTCTCCGTTCCCCATTTTGGCCTTGTGCCATATTCTATACCCTCGTACGAATAAATATCTATTCCAAAATTCGCTTGAGGATGAAATAGAGCTTGTTTTTTAGCTCATATTTTTTAAACATGAGAACTCTTATATAGCGATGGAATCATATTTTTGAAAAATAATGTTAATATATATATATATATATATATATATATATATATATATATATAGAGAGAGAGAGAGAGGGGGGGAAAGAATGAGATCAGGGTGATTGATAGTAAAATTTATTCAGATATTCTGAAGCGGGGATGTAATTTCCATTTTTGAGTTATTAAATTTAAAATTTTTTTTACTGTAGATGGCGCTGTGTTGCCATGTAGACTAGGTTACATTTGTCATTCGTGTACATTTGTGCCTAGTCTATCTTCAACGTCTATCGTGTGTAGTAGTGAGTAAACTGAGATGTGTTCCGTTTAACAATGGCAGGATATTCATTACTGATTAGGCAGATATGATTTTTACATATGACCGCGAATAGTAATTGACGCGAAGGTTTCTTTAAACTAAAAAAACGAAGTATTTGCAGCCATAGGTTTATATGGATTTTTGTCCTTGTTTTGCTGACTTGCCCCAAAAGTTCAGGGCTTATCGTATGTCGTTTCGTAATTTGTCATTCATCAGAATTTTCGATAAGAGTTGGTGTATTGATTGCCCAGATATTGATTTTGCCATCAATACGATCACTCGGGACGAGTGAGATATCACGAAACTCAGAGTTGACCTCAGATAACTATTGAACTTTATTTTATATGATTTAATAATTATTGCTCTAATCAAACATCGATAATTTTATTGGCCGATAATTTATCCCTCACACCTTGTATATATTATGTATTTTATCGCTATGCACCATTAGTCACTAAGGTAGAAATAAGGTTAAATTGTAGCAAGCTGCATCCAGATTTACTTTCTCCTCTTTTCTATCAGACAGTTTAAGGCTTCTTTTAGGATTTATTTGAATCAACTTGCAAAAAGTAAATTTGTGTTACTCATTAGCTTTTATTTGAGAATCGAACATAACTTTCTACCACCTGCAACAGTCTTTTAATCGGTAATACCGACTATTCATTTTTACATGGTATTGCTACAGGTGATGAAAAATGGGTTTTGCAAGTCAAGAGAAAACGAAAAAGAGAGCGGTTATCACACACAGTGCCGACGCCAAAATCAGGACTCCATCCAAAGAAATGGCTTTCTATCTGGTGGAAGATGTAACGTTGTGTCCAGTGGAATACAGAACGATGATCACTGTAGGATTACTTTAAAAGTGTTTTGGTAAACGGAAAATGAGTTAATCTCCAGCATGATAGAAGGTCAAAGACTTCACACCTATTAAAAAAACTAGCTTAAATGACGCCCTATCGGGGGCGTATGAACTAGCTCCTGGGAAGGGCTCTTCATTGGGCCTTCGTCTTCTCCAAGAATTTGAGAGTACCTAAGTCTTTCGCATATTCTCAGCATTTGAAGCTCTCCTGGCTGCCGTTTAATCTGGGTTTTTGCGTGCACGGGACTATTTTCCTCGCTGCAATCGTGGTTCTTTTGATTGCAATCAGGTCCTCCGTTGGCGTAGGTTTTTTTTTTTTTGCGAGGCTTACCGTATGCGATATGAAATAATAAACTGCAGAAAGACTCAAAATTGATCGCTGCATTTAAGCATTGCATTAATATTTAAGCTTACATTTTTTTAAGTTCAACGAAACTTAATTTAGAGACAATTTCATCTACATAGATCCTTACTTTCCGTACAAACAATTATGTTTATTTCATGGGTGACTTTCGCTAGATTTATGTCAATTATTCCCAAATTTCTTTCCAAGTCATAAGAATTGTTATCGTACAAAAAAAAATAGTCGCAAAAAACCACATACCAAAAATCGCAGTAATGAAAACTTTAGAATCCCAAATTTCAGAATTGCAGGACCGGATCCGAACCGGAATGTTTTTAATTTGCTCACAGAGTCGGTCTGATTACAAAGTGGTGTTATATGTTAGGCTACGGCATCTAGAAGTAAATTTGAAAAAGTATATGACACTGATGTTCGCATTTATTTATATAGATAAGATAGAAGTTTCTTTCATTACTTCCATAATCATTAAATGATCAAATTTATTCAATCAGGGCTATGGTTAGAGTTCCGAAATATTCAGAAACCAAAAACTTGAAAACGGTTTTTTTCAAATATTTTTCAGGGAGCACCACAGATATCTTGTTGGGTCGCAGTCTTTAAAAATAAGGCGTCATTACTTTCAGCACACACTCATACATACAGTTCTGTCTAAAATTATTGGATGGCAAGACTAGTTCCTTCGTTTCTGTTGTTCACTGATAACATTTGAGTTTAAGATTAAAACATGAATATGAGACAAGATTTTCGAATTTCAGCTTTCAGTTCCTGTTATTTACATTTACATGTGTTAAACTATTTATGCCATACCACAGGTGACTGGCAGGTGTTTCTTGTTTCTCAGGTGTTGCTTTTTAGATTGATTTTTTTTAAACATTAAATATCTCTGAATGCTTACTCTTTGATTTAGCCATGGGTTTCACCTGTCTTGTTAAATGGGATAAAACAACATGAAGACGAGAGAGCGGTCTATGGGAGAAATGCAAACCATTTTGGAACTTAGAAAAGCTAAATCGATCAGAGCCATTTAAGAAACATTGGACATAGCCAACGCAAGAATGTGGAATGTCCTGAGAAAGAAAAACACTATTGGTGGACTGAGAGAATAATTAATTCAAGGAAAACAACAGCAGTTGATGACGGACTCATTGCAACAGCAGCGAGGTAAAACCCAACAAGCAACAGGCAGGCGATATCACATTGCAGGGGGTAGAGGTTTCACAATCCACCACTTGAAGAAGACTTCAAAAGCAGAAATATAGAGATGAACAACAAGATGAACACCAGTCATCAGCAGTAAGAATCGAATGGTCAGATTGGAATTTGCAAGAAAGTACAGAGATAAGCAACAAATGTTTTGGAGATCAAAATTAATCTCTACTAAAGTGATGGAAAGGCCAAAATGTAGAGAAAGAAAAGATATGTGTATGATCCAAAGGCCACAATCCCGTCTGTGAATCATGGTCGAGGCAGTGTCTTGGATTGGCCTTGCATGTCTGGAACAGGCTGATTCATATTTATAGATTCATGTAACTTATGATGGTAGCAGCAGAATGAATTTAGAAGTCTACAGAAATATTTCGTCTGCCAATTTACAGAGAAATGCATCCAAAGTAATCGGTAGGAAGTTTTATTATACAGCAGCACAATGACACAAAATATACAGCCGATACAATAAGAGATTTCATCATGGAAAAAAAAGTGGACAGTTTTAGATCGGCCAAGTCAGTCACCGAACCTTAAGTCAACAGAGCATGAATTTCATCTCCGGAAGACGAGAATTACGGAAGAAACCCCTAAAAACAAACAAGAATTGAAAAAAGCTGCATTAAAAGAGTCGAAAAGCATTACAAATGAAACATGCAACAACTGGTGATATCAATGGGTCGCAGGCTTGATGCAGTTATTGCAAGCAAGAGTTATACAACTAAATATTAAATGTTATCTACGATAAGACTCCATTTCTTTACTTTGCTCAGCTAACAATGGGGCAATCTAATACAAAACGTGGTGTGTCCTAAGCTGTTTAGCATATATAAATATATGGAAATAAATAAATATATATATATATATATATAAATACCAGGAAATAAAAGCTGAAATTATGAATTATCTTGCCATATTCATTTTTTGATCATAAAGTCAAACGTTCTCGGGTGAACAACAAAAACAAAGGAATTCAAATAATTTTGGAGGGGACTAATTTATATTTTGGAGGGGACTCGGATATTATATTTCTCGGACTTTGCAAGAAAATGGACTTAATACCAAAAGGATTCCGATTTAAATGCAATTTGCAACATAGTTTTATTACATTGCATAAAGAAAAAGCCTAGCATATATACAACAGAACCTCAACGCAATTAATAAATCTTGCGCACAACACTTCGCACATTAAAAAATCCTTTTACATGAACTTATCTAAAAAAAAAATCAGTTATTCTCTCTACCTAACACTTTCTCCTTTTCAATACTTTCAAATAAAAAAAAAACACTCAATTTCTTGTACCAAAAAAAACTGACACAGTGTATATTTTTGAAAAACCAAAAACTCAATAAACTAATTGCTGAGGACCCCATTTTACAACACATAATTTACCTGAATAACTATTTAATACAACAGATCCCACGAAGATCTCATTATGTTCAGTAGACCAATACTACCTCTGCTGACAACCACATCGCTAACCTATCTAAATACACTCTCACCCAAGGAGAAACCTCTTTATTAAATAAAGGATTATCATTCTGCCCCTCACAACCACTAAACCCTCTAAACCTTTGCTACGATATGGAAAAATACCTTCGTAGACTGAGACTAAAAGAATATTTCTCAGACAACAAATCTACTTCTAATACAGACAACAGCCCTAACCAATCCTACTCCAAACTTACTCCGATGAAGAATAACAATATATGGACCCCACCAAGCGGACGTAACCAACACTTCGATCAATATGCCAACAAAGCCAGACAACACATGTATAACTTCTTAAAAAGCAAAGGACACCAGATAAAAAAATACAACTTATCCAAAATAGAACACCAAGCCATCTATACTCTTAAAAACAAGCGCGACATAATTATCGTACCAGCCGACAAGGGCGGAGCTATAACCATCTTTGACACTAACAACTACATTAAAGAAGCAGAATCACAACTTCAAAATAACAGATTCTATGTACCCTTACCTCTAGACCCAACTAGCACATTCAAAACAGAATTATTACTTCTCACTCAGAACCTGAACCACAACATAAAAAATACCATAGAATCTCTTATTCCTGAGAACCCTAAAACAGCAACATTCTACACTATCCCAAAACTACATAAACTTCCCCAAATCCTTTCAGAAAAACACCCTAACACCTTTTCATCCAATCCACATCAAATTACACAATCAAATAATGAAGAGAACATCTATGAAACTTCAAAATCCCTTAAAATCATGCCACCTGGTAGACCCATAATATCAGGCATTGGCACCCTCACAGAACATATATCTGGGTACATAGACAATATCCTAAAACATTTATTGACCGAAATACCTAGTTATATTAGAGACACTACTGACTTTCTCAACAAATTACAAAACATTAACTTAGTCCACTATGATACAATCCTAGTAACGATGGATGTTTCGTCCCTTTACACGAACATTCCACATGTTGAAGGAGTATCAGCTTGCTATGAGTTCCTTAGTAACCAAAAATTATCTAACTACCAAATTACAGATATATGCCAATTAATAAATTTCATTTTAACACATAATAATTTTAAATTCAACAACAAACACTATTTACAGATTAGTGGCACAGCAATGGGCACGAAAATGGCACCTAGTTATGCTAATATCTTTATGAACATTCTAGAAAGGAAGATACTAGACAATTCAGAATATAAACCATCACATTACTTTAGATATATTGATGACATTTTCTTACTATGGACTCATGGATCAGAAAAATTAAAAACCTTTTTCACTTTCTGCAACAACTTCCACGATACAATTAAATTTACCATGGAGCACTCATACACATCCGTCCCTTTCTTAGACGTTATGATAAAATTGAACATACACTTTCTACCAGTCTATACAACAAACCCACAAACCAACATAAATTCCTGCACTTTAACAGCTGTCATCCCCTTAAATTAAAAAAATCTATTGTATACAGCTCATTTCTAAGAATCAAACGGATATGCTCAGACCATCTAGATTTTCTATACAACATTAATAACTTAATCAAACAATTCCTAAAATGTAAATACCCAATAAAAATAATAAAAGAAACACTAAATAAAACTATCCACATAAATCGTAACACACGTCTCACATACAAGAAAAGTAAACACAACAATCGAATTCCTATGGTTTTTAACCACAATCAGTATCCACACACACTTATTTACAATTTAAAAAAGGATTACAAGAACCTCCAGTTAGACAAAAAGATCAAAGACATTTTTGATAAACCACCCATAAATGAAAAGAAACAATCACCTAACCTATCAGCTATCCTCACCTCTACCAAATATCTAAACAATACAAACCAATCAAGAAATTACAAATGTAACAAACCTCGTTATTTAGTTTGCAAATATTTAATAATAGCTAATGTATTTTCTGTACCCAACACCAATATCAAGATACAGCCACCTAACCTCACCTGTGATAGCCATAACATAATCTACTATTTATTCTGCACCTTATGTCCTAATAGTGGATATATTGGTGAATCTGGAAATAATTTTAGATTTTGCTTCAACAATCATAAACAAACCATACGTCAAAACAATCCTTATTCCCCCATAGCCGAACACTTTAATCAATCAAGACACTCATTAGAACACTGTAAATGTTTATTGATAGATTCTGATTTCAGTTCAACATACACACGCAGAAAAAAAGAAAAATACTGGATTTTAAAATTAAATACATATAAACTAGGGTTAAATAAAGACTTGGGTATTTTAAATCTTTATAAATATTTCAATAGTTAAACATTTTTTTAGATATAGTTAAATTTTTTTTATTTTTTTAAACAACATCTAAAATATTATTACAGTTAGATTTACGTTAGGAATATTCAAACACAGTGGCGTTCCATATCACGTGACGTCCGCGTTTCGCGACGGACGCTACTTGCCAACAAACAGTAATTTTAATTTATTTGTAACAAACAGTTATTTCTGAAGAAAGATTGAGGTCAATCTGAAATATATATTAATATATATTAATATATTAATATATTAATTTGCAACTTTCTCTCTCTCTCCCTCTCTCTCTCTCTCTATATATATATATATATATATATAGAGAGAGAGAGAGAGAGAGATGATGATGATGATGATGATGAAACAACCTGTCGCCTCTGAGTGTTGACTTCAATGTTCACTTTTACATATATATATATATATATATATATATATATATATATATATATATATATATATATATATAGTAGTGGATAGCGGCTCGGATTGAGGAATCGGAGAACCGAGTTCGAATTCCAGTGGAATCCATTACATTCAATTACGTACTATTACCCTAAGGAAAGGCATTAATCCATGGATGGCAGCTGGTCTAGGAGAAGGACAACCCTAAATTCAAAAACCCGTGGAGAGTCTTTGGGAACGTTGTGCATGTAGTACACCGGGTTTCCATTCGTCGTCGCTTGAAAAAGTCTGATCATATGTGCTGGTATCTGGCTATCGGTTTCTAGGAACTCAGCTGCTTGACCCTCATACGTTGAATACGACAGAAGAATAAACCATACCACCGAATCGTTAACCAGTGTGACAATACTCCTAGCAATTTCTGGACAACATTTACCCTATCTCCAGCAGGTTGCTCAAATATATCCCACTAAAACTTGTGTTTGGTGAACATATTTAGCATATTATCACAGAAATGAATAAAAAATAATAAAACAGTAAGACAAATGAATTATTCTATTAACGCTACATTACACATCGCATCTAACACTGAGATGCAAATGGCGTATGAGGGATAATGTGTTTGACAATAACATACGATACGTAGCAGTACTATAAAAAAATTTAAAAAACTACCTGGTGTGATGTGTAATCTACGGTATTAATATTTTATAGAAGCTGACGTTGACTTTTCTGCGTTTATCAGCAGACCAGACGAATTTTAAATGTTCGCTAAGTTAGGCCGATACAATATATGGTAACTACTGGTGTATGTTTTAGTTTGTTTGCTATAAAACGCATATATAAATATATTATGGTTAGTGTCTCAATATACAGTTAAGTGGTGAGCCCTTATGTACACCTCGGTAAATGCCTACCAAAAGCATGAAGACTCGAATAATTTACCTGATTGTTATCGGTAACTGCCTTGTTCGTCTTTCCATTTTAAAGGAACCTCATGAAAAGGATGGGAGTCTCACCTGAGTGTCGATAGTGTAATGGACCGACAGTTTTACAATTCAGCACATGTTTGTTTACATGGCCGATGCAAATGGCGGGGGAGTGATACAGTTGGTATGACGTTTGTCTCATATCGTAATGGTCCGGGTTCGATTCTCGGTAGTGGATGCGCAATGTTGATGAGTCTCAAATACAGGACGAAACAGCCGTCCAGTGCATTCTGTTGAGGTTTCTTCTAGACTCGATGAATTACTTATGATTATCTCAAATCCTGCTAATAATATATTAGGTTGGTGCAAAAATAATGACGTAAGAATGTCGTTTTTGACGTTAAAAAATTGGTCAAAAAACGACATTATTACGTCATTATTTTTGCACCAACCTAATATATATATATATATATATATATATATATATATATATATATATATATATATATATATATATATATATATATATATATATATATATATATATATATATATATATATATATATATATATATATATTGAGAGTGATTTTAATTGAGTTGACGTTTGTGTTTATCAGGAGACCTGACGAATTTTAAATGTTCGCTAAGTTAGACCGATGCAATATACGGTAACTACCGGTATATGTTGTAGTTTGTTTGCTATAAAACGCATATATAAATATATTATAGTTTGGGTACCTCAATGTGGTGTTATGCTTAGAAATCTTGTCTTGCTAGATCAATTACGGCTGAGTAGTGAGTTCGATCCTCACTGGGTTCCCCTATTTTCGGTCTTGTGCCACATCTAAGCCGGGATTAGAAAATCACAATGAATCTTTTAAGCTTAGTGTCTCAATATACCGGTAAGTGGTGTGACTTTGTGTAGTTATAGGACAACTGAGCAAATGCCTATCAAAAGCATGAATACTTAAATTAGCCGTTTGCTACTAGTAACTGCCATCTTGGTCTCTCCATGGTAATGGCGGCTCATTAAAAGAATGGAAGTTTGACCTGATAGTGTAATGAACCGACTGTTTTGCAGTTTACCGCATGTTTGTTTATATCATTGTTGCAAATGGCGAATGAGTGATAGCTAGCAGTACTATCAAAAAACCTACCTGGTGTCATGTGTAATCTACGGTATTAATATTTTATAGGAGTTGATGTTGACATGTATATGTTTATCAGGAGACCTGACGAATTTCAAATGGTTGCTAAGTAATATCGATACAGTAGACGGTACTTACCGGTGAGTGATGTAGATTCTTTGCTATAGAACGCATGTATAAATATATTACAGTTAATAGCTCAGTATACAGGTAATAGGTGTGACCATATGTAGTTTTGGCACATGTTATCGTATAATGTTGCCTAGCTTCATTTACCAGTAGGCCTAAATTTTGGACCACTTGTAGTCTACCCTATGTTTGGGGGCTCGGTAGGTCTAACTCAGACATTTGAGCTAAAATCTTGAGGTCGATTTGTAGCCAAAACGACTTGTGTTCACTGTATATATATATATATATATATATATATATATATATATATATATATATATATATATATATATATATATATATATATTAAATAAAAACAGACCACTTTAAGGTTCCATGTAATAAATTATTTCACCACAGCCCTTTTAAAGGACTGCGGATCATCAGACTTTACTTCCAAATGTTGAAACAAAAAATGAAAAAAATTTACACATTTTTGATGGGCCGTATTAAACATATGTAAATTAACGAAGTGAGTGGGGAGAGAGATGACATGAGTGAGTTAGATGTAATTTAAAATTTCTATACTTTCATACTCAAAATTATTTGAGGAGCTCCAGACATTCACACATTTAAACGGTTAAGTTAATATATATATATATATATATATATATATATATATATATATATATATATATATATATATATATATTGAGACATGATTCATTGAATAATTAAGACAACTTTTGTTTACTTGTTTTCAATTAGATCCTGCCATATTTATGGACAAGGTGTTTAGTGTCATTATGAAAAGAAGAGAGAAAATTAACGTGTTGATACATGTAATTTATTCAGAGCAATTTCGACATAGTACAATGTCGTCATCCGGGTGTTGTTTTTTTTCATAATTTTCGAAGGCAGAATTGCCGTGTTCATCTGAAATTTACAATTCTGATTCGCATACTTCCAAGAACACACACGCACTTACACACTTACACACGCACACACATAGATATATGTTGTGTATGTGTGTGTGCATGTATGTGTGTGTGTGTTTCCACCTTTCACGACGAGGATGACGGCTGAATATTTATGAATGTATCTTAAATTTAAAGATTTTCGAAAACTAGTAATATTTTTACTTTGGTTAATAAACACTTGTTCCAAATAAAATCCTTATATTTGTCTTGAAAAAGTCCGTCAGTGAAGGAAACCTGTCGGCCAAGATAATTTTTTTTTATCTTCATATTATATATATATATATATATATATATATATATATATATATATATATATATATATAGTAAATATTCAGTTCGAAGTAGAAATATAACTTGGTTAATGTTGTTAGGATTGTGGTGTTTTAATATCTCTTAAGTCTTTCCTGTTTTGCTTCAAATAACTTTTCATATTTTTTTTCTTTTATTTGAACAGAATCCCTCTATTGACAGGAAAAACTTGGCCATAAAAACGACTTCTTTTGCTTTTATTGATATACGGGATGTTCATATTTTGTGCATAACACAGGATAGGTCACACTATTCAATTGCAAACGAAAGAAATATATTGCCGGGATTTGTTGCTGGTGCGTAGAAACCGACGATCCCATCCCACGAATGACGAACTGCCCGCCCTTAACACGCTAACTTTGAGAGACGCTTTTCAGCATCGTTTGATCTATTTATTTGTATAAGCCACGCTCTAAATGTTTTGTTTTCTTCCTTGCAAACATTTCTTTCCGATGTAAATTTTCTTTTCTTTTTTTTTTCCCCTTTAGTCGAAGATACTTTTTGCTGGCGTTGAAATAAGAAGACGAATTACCATTCAGGTTTATTGGCCCAACTTTAATATATCTGGTGATGCGTATGATTAAATGTATTCAGATAGAGAGAGAGAGAGAGAGAATGGGTAAATGAAAGAAAGAGGAGAAAATACTCGATAAAGAAGGAAAGAAAGATAGAAAAGACATGATAAAATGAGAAATATTAAGAAAGAAAGAAAGAAATAAGGAAAGCCATGATGAAGGAATTAAGGCAAAAAGAAAGAAAGAAAGAAAAGACATGATGAAGTGAGAAATACTAAGAAAGAAAGAAAGGAAGAAAGAAAGAAAGCCATGATGAAGGAATTAAGGGAAAAGAAAGAAAGAAAGAAAGAATGGAAGAAGGAAAGCCATGATGAAGAAATTAAGGGAAAAAGAAAGAAAGAAAGAAAGAAAGAAAAGACATGATGAAGTGAGAAATACTAAGAAAGAAAGAAAGAAAGAAAGAAAGAAAGCGATGGTGACAGAATTAAGGGAAAAAGAAAGAAAGAAAGAAAGAAAGAAAAGACATGATGAAGTGAGAAATACAAAGAAAGAAAGAAAAAAAGCCATGATGAAGGAATTAAGTGAAAAGAAAGAAAGGCAATCCATTAGAAATAAATAAATAAAGAAAGAAAGCCATGATGAAGAATTTAAGGGAAAAGAAAGAAAGGAAATCCATTAGAAAGAAAGAAAGAAAGAAAGAAAGAAAGAAAGAAAGAAAGAAAAGACATGATGAAGTGAGAAATACTAAGAAAGAAAGAAAGAAAGCCATGATGAAGGAATTAAGGGGAAAAAAAGAAAGAAACAAAGCAAGAAAGAAGACATGATAATGTGAGAAATAGTAAGAAAGAAAGAATGCCATGATAAAGAAAGAAAGAAGGAAAGCCATGATGAAGGAATTAAGGGAAAAGAAAGAAAGAAAAAAAGCCATGATGAAGAAATTAAGAGAAAAGAAAGAAAAGGCATGATGAAGAAAGAAAGTAAAAAATGCTATGATAAAGAAAGAAAGAAAAAAAGAGAGACAGCCATAATGAAGGAATTAAGAGAGAAAAAGAAAAGAGAAATGAATTCGTGACAAAAAACGAAAAGAATGAATAACGAATATCTCACAGAAGACAGAAAGAAAGAAAGAGAGACACGATGAAGGCAAAAGAAAGAAAGAATAGCTATGATGAATAGAAAAGATAAGTAAGAAAGAAAAAAGAAAGGAAGAAAGAAAGAACGTCTATAGTCCGATTCACACTCCTCCCCGGTCTTTGGAACAAGAGTAGAGTTTTATCCCTTGTTTTCAGTTCAGGATTGCATTGCCGTTTTTTTTCTAAAGTCTTTCCAATCTCTTTCACTCCCAGTAGCCCCTTGCATCTAAGTGGCATTATCGCCTTATTTGGGGGGGGGGAATTACTTTTTATAAAAAACACATTAATATAATAGAAAACTTGTTATGTAACATTAAAAGATGTGCGTATAAGAATAGAAATCAAGGTTCAAACGAAGATTTCGAGGAGGGAAGTGTAATAGAAACAGTACTAAATTTAACAAAATCAATGGTAAAAAGACTCATTAATGTTATAGAATGTACAAGAGGCCATATTAATTTGTAAATCAATAAAACGATCAATTATCCTTGTATCTGTTAAACAAGTATATTTTATTTATTTATATTGCACTTATACTGCTTTCATTATAAAATCCATCACACAAAAACCAAATAACACACACACACACACACACACACATATATATATATATATATATATATATATATATATATATATATAAGGCTAGATATATTTCGCATATAGCCATTACGAAAAAATTTTGAAAAATACCTTTTTTTATTTTATTGTGAAAACAGTGATTGGCTTAATAACCTTTACCTACGGTTGTTTAAAATGATCTTAGTCTCACCCAGAAGGACTTTTTCATTATTGTTTTTATATAGTCACCTTGACAGCAATGCTCTTTGTCCAACGAAGAATTTGAAGAAACGACACACTTTTGCACTATTTTTTTCTCTTGACATCAATGCGTTGAGTCGAAAGATGCCTAAGCAGTGCAATCCCATAACGAAAGAAGGTGGCGTCCTGGTTCTACAAAAATTCTTCCACAGTACATATGATCTCATTATTGTTTCCAAAATGGCGACCAAACAGGTGGGGTTGGAGGAATAATTCAGATGGAGCTAACATTGTTGAGTAAGGAGGATGAGGTAACAATTTAGTATTTAAAGCCAGAGTTTCCTGCTTCGTCAACTGCAACCTGAGCAGTGTGAAAGGGCACGTTATCTTGCCGCCAGTTTCCCTTTTCATTTCGACTCAATTGCTTCCTTCAGTCGTCTTATTTCTGATGCATATTACTTGCCATTAATAGTTTCCCCTTTTCCAAGGTAGTCTATCATGATTAAACAGAAGCCATCACCTTGCTAACAGACGTCTTCGGAGTGAAGAACAACAGTGTTTTCATTGTTTGCTTTGAATCTTTGATTCAGATTCGAAATGGAGAACCCAGGTTTCAGTTTGGATTACTAATCTGCGATGGAAATTCTCAATGTCAGCCTGGAAGAGAGTTAGAAATGTTCTGGAAATTTTAATCTGTGTCAGCTCCTTGGGGCCCAGTTTGCTCATCCCCAAGATCTCATTTAAAACAGTATGGACCGTACTAGAACTAAAGCCTATGGACTTAGCTATCTGTTGATAGTAAGACGTCTGTCATTCAAAATGATACGGTGAATGGCATCAACTTGTTCATCAATTGAATGACCTGACCCAGGGTATCTTCTGTGCTGTCCCTGCCGCAATGGAATTCCGTCGTCCACTTCTTCACAATTCCACAGGAAGGGGAGTTCCCGACAATATCTGTATCATATCCTCATGGATTTCTTTGGGTGCTATACTTTTCTTTGGCAGATATTTTATGACTGTTCGGGCCTGTGCTTTGTCCATTTTTAGATTTGTCAAACAGCTCTCACCTTTGTACGGGCGTCACCTGTACAGAAGTAAAGACAGAAATCTGAATTGGTTGTTCTAGTTCTATAAGAAATGGTAATGGGCTGACACAATAAAAATGGTCAACAATGGTTTTTCTTTCTGTGAGACTCATAACTTTTTGGGCGACCTTCTTATTATAAGAAAAAAGAAAAACAGTGTATATTCTTTTTTAAATTAATTGTAATTTTTGTAGTCATATGGAACCATTATTGTACCATCAGCCAGTTTACTCATCTTATTGTTCTTGTGCTATGTCCATTCAAGTCTTAGATGATCATGACTCCTGTCCTTAGTAAAGTTTATCTTTTCCCAATCACTCACTGCTCCTGTTCTGCCAACCATTTACCCAAGCACGTTAGGTTAGTTATGCGCCGTTTTCATCTATCCCTCTAGCTTTCAATATTACCTGCGAGTGCCAAATTTTCTGAGCCTTAATTATGTGCCCTCGAAATTTAAATTGTCGTTTTCTGATTGTAAATATATATTTTTTACATGCAGTGTTCCCTTAGAACTGGGCGATCACGGCTCTCTACAACTACCAGTCCTTTGTAGCCTTTAACAAATGTCTTTGCGCCATCTCTACCCATCTGTGTTCTGCCAACCAAGATCGTTAGGTAGCTTACACGCTGTTTTTCTTTGTCCTTCTTTCCTTTAATATATATTGTGAGTGTCAGAAAATCTCCACAATAATTGAAATTCGAGAAAAACTGGTTTGATCATGTGAAGGTTTATTCTCTCTCTTTTTTTATATAGAAACTGTAGTGGAACAAAGTTGTTAATGTATTTCGGTCGTTTATGTTTTCGTAAGAGTAAGTAAGTATAAGCATTGCTTTAAGGTTCGAGCTCCAGTCAGCCTTGCGCAGATTTGGAACAGCCAAAGAAAAACCTTGATTCATGCTATAGATGGTGTTTTTTGGAAGCCACGTGTAAACGCCATGGGTTAGAAAGTGAAATGAGAGTCCGCCGGCAGTTAACCGAGGAAGCTAACAATCCCCAGCGGAAACGTGGTACTCAATCTTAACATTATGTATTTCTTTTATTATTAATATTCAGTATTATTTATCGATTTTATTTAATTTTCCCGCAGATATTACGATCTTTCAGTGTTTAAAAAATACGAGAAAGTTATTCATGAGAGAATTTCTAGATGTAAATATCTTGGTAGGAAATATGTCATCTCATGAGTACCCTAAAAAGTAGAGCGCTAGAAAGAGAGGGGTGGTGGTTAACGATATAAAATAGAGATGAAGCAGAAAAGAAAGGGATGGAAAAAAAAGAAAAATTAAGATTAAAAAATTAGAAACAAAATTTTAGACACACAAAAAAATAGCATTGCTTTTAACGACAGTCTCCCAGCGTTCTACAAGCTTGTTGCTGCCATTTTCTGTAAAAATTTCGTGTTTTTTTCTTGGAAGAAAATTGTGAGGTTCTTTCAATTGACTGTGAAAAGTCAGGTGAATAAGGTGGATGCAGTTTCCCATTTCAATCTGTAGGTTTAAGTATGGTCTGTTTCGGCAGATGTGGTCTTGGGTTTTCGTGGCGGAATGTGGCACCATTTACGATTTGTCAAAATCGACTGTTTTTCTTGAACACCAATCTTTACACATGGTTAAAAGCAGTTGCGATATCAATTTTCAAATTCTCAGCAGTCCCTTCCGTCGGAATCTTCGGTTTATTTTCCACAGTTCTAAGGAGGACGTTTTCATCGACACCGGAAGTTTTCCTTCAGCGTAGTTGATCACTTAGGCTAAATTCACCATAACGAAATCTGCCAAACCACTTTTGACTAATTCGAAAAGCTGGAGCACGTTCCAAATAAACCTTCTGAAAGTTTTTTTATTACAGTCACAGAGCATAATATGGAAAAAGTGCGTTGCCTACTTACCATCTGCAACAGAAAACTGTGTGATCACAGTAGAAATAATAAAGTCCTGACTAAATGCAAAATAACAGGTATTGAAGACATCCTAATGAAAATCCAGTTCAGGTGAACAGAACATCTTTCTCGTATGAGCGATAGCAGATTTCCAAAACAACCTGTCTTTGGCCAGATTCTAACAAGCAGGTTAGTTGCGAGGCCACAGTAACCTCTATTCTCGCTGGGGAAAAAAACCTCAAAGCTAGAGAGCTGACCTATACAAAATTTTGAGCGAAGCCATCTTGAACATCAGATTCAACTGCGGGATCAAATATTAAAGAAAGTTGGAAGCATGCTGATCCTCTCAATTATAGCCTTACCTGCAACTGTGGCTTTGGCGCACGCAGTATAGCAGGCCTTGCTCTCCAATCATAGAAACATGGGGCAATTAATCCTCCACCACTCGATCAAAATGGCTAAACCAGATGTTTCATCTGTTTGAAAGTTTGCAAAAACTTGCAGGCTACAGGAGACGCATGCATGTCCATAAAAGTTGAGAAGCTGTTATTTTACTGAGTTCTCATTTATTGTCCGAGACGAGACACTCAACCGTATATATATATATATATATATATATATATATATATATATATATATATATATATATGAGATACACCTACCTAAAAGTATAAAGAAAATTGTAGTTAGTTAACGATCAAGCACACATATACATTCTAGCGTATATACTCTGGCCAGAACGCACATAGCAGTAGGATTTGGATTTCTATCCATCCTTACACGCATGGGAGTTTCAGATTGATAGCAGAAGCGTCCAATTGTGACCCGTCTCCCTGCTTCTCAGTGGGAAATGTTGGCCTCTTTTCGTTTTCAGAAAGTGAACGGACAAAGTGCGTTCGTCTCTTACTCTATTTTGATGCCACATGTCGGACCTTTTGAAAGTAGACCTTACATTCATCATTCTATACTTAAGAGACCATTCGCAAAAGGTAAAAGCTTTGTATGTTGCGTATCGTTTTTCACTATAATAAATGTTACTTTTAAGCTACGCTTTTAGCACAACGTTGACACTTTGACTTGCAGTTACCAAAAGAATCGAAGACACTGACACGTCTACACAAAAAACAATACCAAAAACGGTGGCAGAAGTTGCTGGTAGCACCAGGGGTGGCAGTACCTCCTTAGCCACCGAAACTGTGTTACCTCCCCAGGTTGGCAGCGATCCAGGGTAGGATATCCCACGTGCTTCTGGATTTTTCTCATTCTTCTTCCATGTCTACTAAATAAACATTATCCAGTGCAGCTTTATGACTAAATGAGCAAGACATAACAATTCCTGTGTCAGTGACATGATTAAAAAATAAAACTTTTTTGGCCGACTAATGACGGTGCTAGTGTTAAACTGGAGTAGTGATCTGAAGTGTATATATATATATATATATATATATATATATATATATATATATATATATACCGGGTGTAACAGCAAAATTGCCCGATTCTCGTAACAGCATGTGATAATTGTCCTTCACGCAAAATATTTAACTAATTGAATTTTTCCCATATTTTCAGATAAGACGTTTAGCCATCTTGACACTATCGTAAGAATCACTGGAATATTCAACTAAAAAATGAACAAATTAAAATCGTTTTGTGTCATCCCCACTATGTCTTCCCAACTAAGCAATGTTGGGAGGAAAAAGATCATTCAGGCCTTCAGTAATGGTACCAACATTCATACTCTGCCTTCAATCTTTAAAGGTCATTCAAGAACCATCAAGAGAACGGTGAATATGTTTAAAAACGAGAGTACATTACAGACGTAAACTGATTCAGGAGGTCACAACAGGAAGAGGGATCATCATTTCAACTTAGAGCGAAATACACTCTTATTATTCAAAGTAGACTCTAATAGTGTTATAAAAACTTCAGAGAATTCCAGTAAGATATCTTTAATAATTTCTGAGATACAAAGTTCAAAGCTTCATCTAACAATTGAATAATTTTGCTGTTACACCCAGTACACACACAGACACACACACGCAGACACACACACACACACACACACACACACACACACACACACACAGATATATATATATATATATATATATATATATATATATATATATATTAAATATAAATGAAAATATAAACCTAAACCAGCTTAAAGAAAATCATCTAAACATTTTAAAATTTCGTTGTTCAACATCCGTGGCATTCGTACCAACTTCTGCAATGTGGAATCGTTCCTCTTTGATAAGTCTCCTGATATACTAGCTCTCTGCGAGAGTAACCTTAACTCATCATTCCCTTCCACTGATTTCTTGATTCCTGGCTACCTTCATCTCCTTAGAATGAAACTCTAAAATCCACATGCATGGCCTGGGAGTTTATGTCAGCGATCATCGCCTGCTTGCTAGGGAACACTCTTTGGAATCTCCCGACCCCCTTCGTATATGTGTCTCCATCCATCTAATTTCAATTTCCTCTCAATCTGTGGTGTACTCGGTAACATTTCTGATAATATAGACAAGGCCATCTCTATACATCCGTTTGCACGCATATTCGTATTCAATGACTTTAACGCCCACCATGCCATGTACCTTAAACAATCTGTCAATGACCTCTCCGGCATGCAAAACCTTAACGTTTCTGATATATCCCGGAATGGGATATATTTGATCGAAATAGCTAAGTGGTTTTGGCTACTATAATCAAGTAGTACACGGTATCAGTAATCGACTGGTACTCGTCGTAGTCGCAGGTGTAGACCAATAGGATAGCCAATGGCGTAGTCCAATGGGCGTCGTCATAGACTTGTACCTACACGCCCGTCTGTATTTATGACGGACACCAGCCAGTCATATTCCAGTAAGGGGGAACTCAGGTGTATGCATATTCATTTATATCCCCTCCCCCTGAGGTAAATTTTCCCATGAAATTTAGCTTTAATCCTTTCTCTTTTTAGGGTCTGGACATAAACTATTAACTTTTTTCCTAAGCCTTTTTCGCTTCAATCATCTTTGCAGTGGTAGCGTTTGACACACTGGTACCTCAAGTCCGGAATACCTCCATTGGCGAATGTTGACTTACTGGAATGGGAATTTCAAAGGCGTCATACAAGACTTCCATTGGAATATCTTCGGTATCTTCCGCGACCTCTGTCGTAAGTCTGGGTCTTAATTGATTCCAACGTCTTTTACACGGAAATTTTACTCCTTCTATGTCATATATAACTTGTCCAGTTCTTTTGGTTATTACAGTTTTAATCACTCAGTCCCTCGCGCAAGTGGTTGAATTTCTTGCACGTTACCCCAGTAACCCTGACGGGTAACGCTTCCCTTCTCGATCTCTGTTTTACCTCCATCCCTGACACTTGTCTCGCTACGAAGTTTTGCCCTTTTGGCAACTCTGATCATGCCGTAGTGTCTCTTAACATCTCTTTCCATTCCCTCTATAGCTAAACATCTTAATAACAGATTATCTTTCTGTTGTTAAAGCGCAGACCGAGACGCATTTGATCATTTCATTCGCGATGTCCACTGGAATGTGGTTTTTAATCACTCCGTTCAAAAATGTGCGCCTGAGGTGTCCTCCTGGATAAAAGTCGACATCGAGGCTTTCATCCCAGCAAGAAAAAAACAAAGATAAATCGCACTCATCTCCTTGGTTCTCAGCTGCTATTGCCCGTAGGAATCACTTCTGCCGTCTGTGACATGTCTGATTGCAACAGGCGTCTCTTTCGCTCTGCTCGTCATGAGTGCAAGAGTGTTCACAATGCGGCAAACTTACTATTTGCTGATAGAATGAAAGAACGTTTTGCATCTCGCAATTTTTGTTCCAAAGATTGTTGCCGGTTCTGCAAGAGTTTACTGAAGAACAGTAAATCCATAACCCCTCCTATGTTCAATCAGCTCGAGATAAGGCTGAATGCATTGCTCGGAAATTCTCATCCAACTCCAAACTCGACTCGTCCGGAGTACCTACACATAATTCTTCCCTAGAACTGAGGCTCTATTGAGTGAGATGAGCATAACCACGTCGATGGTATTCGACATAATCTCTAAATTAGACTCTCATAAAACAGGTTGAGGTGACGGGATCCAAGTCGTAGTCTTAAAGAAATGTGCTCCTGAGCTGGCTCCAGTTCTCTTCACTAACTTTTGCTTTCTAGCCTGTTGAAAATCCTCATCTGCTGTCCTTGTTTCTAAGAACTCTGGAGACCCCTCTGACCCATCTCATTACGGTCCTATCAGTTGGCAAAGTCTTCGAGGCATTAATCAATGCCAAAGTGGTTAAGCACCTTAATCCCCATGATCTACTCTCTGACAAAAAATATGGTTTCCGCTTTGCCCGGTCTACCGCTGACGTGCTTACGGCCATAAATGAATTTGTAAACCAAGCTTTTGATAATAACAGCGAAGCACGAAGTATGGCTCTAGATATCTCTCAGGCGTTTGAGGGGTTTTCTTATGTCGGCCTTCTACGTAAGCTTCAGGGATACAGTATTACAGGACCATTATTTTAATCCAATCATTCCTGTTACTCCGTGAAGTGATGGTCATCTTAAACGGGTTCTTCTTCAGTTCCTTTCATACGAACGTTGGTGTTCCCCAAGGCTCTATCCTGGGTCCCACAATGTTTCAGATCTTCAACGATTTTCCTGATGTCATCAGTTCTCACTTCCCGACAGTGGAACTATTTTTCCTTTCTTCCCTGATAGTTATAATCTTCAAATCTTCAAATGTAATGTCAATCGACATGTTCTGACGCCTTGATCTTGATCCTCGTCCTTCTCTTTATCCTTTCCTCAAACACCGCTCTTTACTCTTGCATTCACTCTCTGAAACCCCTTGCGTTCTAGTGGTACTCCCGTCTTGCTTGGGGTAAAATGCTTAAAATTTCAGAAATAAAAGTTACCAGATAAAACTAACAGCTAGGCTTATTGTTATTAGTAACAATTAATCGCTGGGAATTTTTGTGACGTTTTTTTTATAGCATTTTCACTATTTTTTACTTTCTTTCTTTTTATATTTCATTGTCTTCGTTCCTCCAATAATTCTCTTTCTTTTAGTACCACGTTTCCTATCCTGTTTTCTTTCCATTTTTTTTACCTTACATTTCCATACCTTTTCTTTTTATTTTCATTTCCTTTTCTTCTTTATTTTCATTGTTCCCGTTTTCTTACTTTTTGCTATTTTTTTTTTTCGTCTCCCGTCTTGCTTGGAGTGAAATGCTTAAAAAATGACCAATAAATATGTCGCTAAACCAAATCAGACATTACAAATGATCCCAGGGTATGTCACTGTCTATCAGGATCCATTAACGTCTTCTCTTGTGTACATATTTGATGAAGCGCTTGTTAGTCGTAAAACACATGAGCCTCCCTTGCTCATTCTCGTCTGCAGACAGTGGGGAATGCTCGTATCATCTCTTTGCTCGCTGCAGGACGTGCTTCTTGTGTAAGCGTTACATTCTCGTGGCGAACACTTCGCTGTTTTTACACCAACTTAATATAGTCACTGACAATATGCTGCACATTTTCGCCTAGCTTTCTCCACGCATACTGCACAAGGAATGTATTATTATTATTATTATTATTATTATTATTATTAATTCCTTTGATTTCTGATGTGTACTCATGTCTTTCCGGTTTCACCCAGAGATCTAAGGTCAGAAATGGCATCATGACATTTTCCAAAAATGAAAAACAGCACACATATTATGCATCGATACAGCCCTTTGTAAGGTGTGGGCTTTACTTGTAAGAACAATTTTTTGTATTTCTTTAAGGCATGGACTTCCAGGAATCCCTTCAATGAGTCTATTGCAATCTTTTCATATCAATCCTAGTAGCACGCTTAAACTCATGCAGTTAGAGAAACAGGGATTGTTGGTGTTCTCATGTGCCAATTATTATTATTATTATTATTATTGCCATTATCCTTCCTTTCCTAAGTCTGCACGACCGTGACGCCCTGCCAATACCACATAATAAATGGACTATTCCGTTTTGACAGCGGGAAAAAACGTTGAAACGTACTACTTGGTTTTAGAAAGAAGATGAAAGAAGGAAGGGAAAATAGAAGTGAGAGAAAGAATCATATTAAATGGGAAAGAACAGATACTACACTTTGATTTTAGCCAAAAGCCGTTTATTTACTTGACCCCCCACTGAGTCAGGTTGTGACACAAGGTCGGTTTTTAACGTGGGAACCCGAGTGCTTTCACTCGGGCCGCTGGTTCAAGCTGATCTTAGCTGGTCGTAGCTTGTCCAAGCTGGTCAAAGCTGGTCTAAACTAGTCATAACTGGTCTTGGCTTGTCGTAGCTGGTCCAGATCCGAGCCGGTCCAAACTAGTCGTAGCCGTGATCGAATCTTAGCCAAAAGGCCGAGAAACAATTGCGATGCGGTAATTTTTTCAGAGGCACCGTATGGCGAAAATCGGGTTAGGCAGTCGCTAAGCTTCCATGTATTATAAATAAGATATCTGCCTGCTGATTTTTTTTAATAATTAGAAAGAAAAATATTAGTAAGTTTATTATTATTATTATTATCATTATTATTATTATTATTATTATTATTATTATTATTATTATTATTATTATTATTATTCCCGTAAGCTAAAATGACGGATGGTAAATTTGCTATTTTGATAGCAACTGCAATATAGAATATGTTATCGCAGAGCGCATATTTCTTGAGGCGGTGCCCAGAGTGGACAGTTCTGAAGCCACTATTATTTTTTTTTCTACAGCGATAAAATCCATTGCAATCAACTTGCCAATATTGTGAGAGAAAATCGGAGAAATAGGAAGAAAAAAATTAAAAATATGAGCTGAATAACAGAAGTTATGTCCTTAAAAGAGTTGAACTAAAAATAGTGAGATTTTTACGATAACGCTTGTGGGAAAAAAAAGCGATGATAATTCAGGAAGCAGAAATGTAGGAAGAATCCCAGAGAAAAAGCATAAAATGAAATTCAGGAAGGAAAAGAAAGGAAGGGAAAAATTTAGAAATGAAAGAAAACGAAAAAAAGAATCATGGGAGGAAAAAGAAAGAAGAAAAACAAAAGAAAGAAGAAAAAACGAAAGAAAGAAGTAAGAAAGAAGAAAAACAAAAGAAAGAAGAAAAACATGAAAGACAAAAAACGAGGGAAAAGAAGAAGTCAAAAAGAAAGAAATGAAACAGGAAGAAAAAGAAGAGAAAGAAGTAAAGGAAGAAGTAAAGAAAGAAAGAAAGAAGAAAAACAAAAGAAAGAAGCAAAAAAAGAAAAAAAGAAAGAAGTATATAAGAAAGACGAAAATAATAAAGAAGTAAAAAAGAGAGAAAGAAAGAAGGGAAAAAGAAAGAAGGGAAAAAGAAAGAAGAAAAAACAAAAGAAAGCAGTAAAAAAAAAGAAAGAAAGAAAAAAGAAAGAAAAAGAAAAGAACGAAGTAAAAAAAAGTAAGAAAAAAAGAAAGAAGTAAAAAGAAAAAGAAAAAAGATAGAAGCAAAAAAGAAAGAAGAAAAAAATAAAAGAAAGAAAGAAAAAATAGAAGTAAAAAAGGAAACAAGAAAAACAAAAGAAGGAATTTTAAAAAAGACAGAAATAAAAATGACATAAGAAAAACAAAAGAAAAAACAAAGAAAAAATTGTGTCTTCGAAATTTGGGGATATTTCTTATTGACATTATTTGCATCTTAGAAATATAGACAGATACTGGTAATACACACATACACAATACGTGTGTGTGTGTGTATTTCTAAGGCTTGTAAAATGTTTCAGAATTGAAGACTGGAATATTCTGACAAACGAAAAGAAACCAAATATATTATTCTACCCACCAACTCTATCGAAACGACAATTGAAAAAAAATATCTAAGATTAGCATAAAATTTGTTACCTCTGAAACAAGGAAAGAATTAATACAAACAGCAATTTAATCAATATAATATTTCCAGTATCTGTCTATATTTCTAAGATGATGTATTATGTACATTATTTACATTATTCGGACTATTGTCCTCATCTTTGTCGACATATTTATTACAACGTTTCGGCCGTTGTACGCTCCTGCCTTCTTCAGGTCGTTGGAATGCCGAACTTAACCCTTTATTTCGCTCACAGAGGTAGACTGTTGTAGTTCCACGTGCCATGTTTAATGACTGTCAGTTATCAGTTGTCTCCTGTTACTTTCCACTTTTTTTCCCACTGCCTTAACCGGGTATTGAACTCACACACTTTGTGTTCTGTCAATGGATTTAATCAATGTCTTTATCCACTGTGCCATTTGTCCTTGTCACCGCCCTCTGTGGGATCAAGTTGAGATCATAGACAAGGAACACCATTGCAAAATTCGCAAACTTAAGGAATCAGCACATATGCTAGGCCATAAAAATCTCCTGAGCCGACCAAGCATAGAAATGAATACAATATAGGAACCGGAATAAGGAGTGACAGAGGAAAACGATAATGACAAAAAAGACGTAATATGAGCTCTGGTAAAAACATGGAATGATAACAGCAAGAAATTGCAATATGAGCACTGGTAAAAATGCTTGCTGAGACGTTAGGTTTATAATACCCAGAAATTCATACAAAGATGTCCTCAAGGACACATGGCACAGTGGATAAAGGTGTTGGTTAGATCCAGTGACAAAGAGTGTGAGTTCAATACCCGGTTAAGTCAGTGGAGAACATTCAGAGGGAAATTAACAGGAGATGACTGATAACTGACATCCATTAAATATGACACGTAGATCTAGAAAAGTCTAATAACGACCTGAAGAAGAAAATAATATAACAATAAATAAATATGGCGACAAAGATGAGGACAATAGTCCGAATAATGTAAATAATAATATTTCCACTTCATTTCACAGAGAACGTTATAAAATGCAACGAATCACTCTCGTAGAGGTTAGCATCAGCCATTTTGATGGGGTTTCACGGATGATTAAGATAATTATGTTGGGGTGTCAAAATTAACAAGCCATTGTTTGCATTGTTAACAGATGAAATTCGGTTATTCAATCAATAAGAAGGAAATACGGTTATTCAAAATTAACAAGCCATTGTCTGCCCCAGTTAACAGATGATTTTTAAGTTTTTCTTATTGAGTTTTCATTACTTCTGTCTTCATAGAATATCCTGCTTATCTTCTTTAGTTATCTTGACCTTCTTCCATATTTCTAAATATCCTTCTGAATTCCTTACAGATCCTTCTTTGCTATCTATTCCGTCCTTCCTTTAATCGGTCCCCATTTCCTGTTTTATGTTTCCTTTCATTATTACTACCTTCTTATTTAGGCAAACCTATTTCGTTCTTTGAATAACCATATTTCCTTCTTATAGTTTGAATAACCAAATTTCATTCTTATTGCTTGAATAACCGTATTTCATTTTTATAGGATGAATTACCGTATTTCCTTCTTGTTGCTTGAATAACCGTATTTCATTTTTATAGGATGAATAACCGTATTTCCTTCTTATTGTTTGAAAAACCGAATTTCATTCTTATTGCTTGAATAACCGTATTTCATTTTTATAGGATGAATAACCGTATTTCCTTCTTGTTGATTGAATAACCGAATTTCATTCTTATTGTTTGAATAACCGTATTTCATTTTTATAGGATGAATAACCGTATTTCCTTCTTATTGTTTGAAAAACCGAATTTCATTTTTATTGTTTGAATTACTATATTTCCTTCTTATTGTTTGAAAAACCGAATTTCATTCTTATTGTTTGAATAACCGTATTTCATTTTTATTGTATGAATAACCGTATTTCCTTCTTATTGATTGAATAACCGAATTTTATTCTTATTGTTTGAATAAGCATATTTCTTTCTTATTGTTAATATCATTTTGTTTCCTGTAAAATCTTCCAAATTTCCTTGAAAACTTTGACTTCATTCACAATCGTATTTTTTATTCTCGGATATGATTTCCTCTTCTTTTTTTTTTTTTTGTTGCAACTACGTCATTTATTCTTACACCTCTTTCCTTCATTTCTCCTCTTTTGAACAACCTTTCTTCTTGCTTATCATCTTTCCTTTCTTCTTTGAATATCTCGAACGGTCTTCTCGATTATAAAACTGGTAGGCCCCTGAAGGCAGCTATAAATAGCCACTCCTTCCAGGCCCTGACCGTGAACATAGGCGTCCTCCAAGAGTAACTCCTCAGAGCAACCCACTTTTTCTTGTACAGTGGCATACCTGAATAATTTCAGATCATTTGTACTAATCTATGACGATGATATGACTATGTAAGGGTGCACCTCTAAAACTCTTGATGATCAGAGATTGACAGCTGATCACTCTTCTGTTCTACCACGAACTACGCATTAGGTAAAAACTGGTTACATTTAATATCTCGAAAATCAAATTACTTACATTCCACCATCATCGCTAGCACCCCGAACTACCGTCAGTCACAATGAACGCCAGTCGCGATGGCCCCTAGGGGAAGCAACGTGCCTTGAGAGACTGTCGGGCCTTAAACTAACATCTAATTTCAAGTGGAACTCGTACATATTAGACGTCGCTAAAGATCCAGGTAAAGTTGTCGGCTCCCTGTACCGCCTCAGTAAGTAACAGACTCCTTTTCTAGCTTCATGAGAGCCAAATCAGACCGAAAATGGTTTACTGTTGTCATATTTGGTCGGGAGCTGCCCAGACCGCATTTTCCAACCTCGGTAGAGTTCAAATGTCTCTCTGAGTCTTTCTGGGTGACGAATAATTCTCCACCCTCCAACCTCTCTCTATCTCTCTCTCTCACACACACAGACGGGATGTAGCGAGCCTCTCACTACTCTATCGCTTCTACCATGGAAAGTGCTCAAGCGAAACCTAATCTTCACGGCAAGGACCCGGCATGGCACTCACATTGGAGCAAACCGGCCACATTTATTCCGCATTCCATTGGTGAGAAGTAAGTTCCAGCTTCTTCCAGCGAACCATTGCTCTGTGGAACGGGCACCCATGAGGATGTTTCCACGGTCAATACAATCTTAACTAAATCAAGGCTAAGGTTAACCACTACTTTCCTCTCCTATCTGAGCAAACTCCTAACCACACCCTCTATCTCGAGTGGCTTACGAGCATTGTGCAGGGTGAAACTTTCTGAGAAATAAAAAAAAATTCTTTCGCTCTTACATATAACTATTTCCTTCTCTGAAGTACTTCTTTCATTCATTCCTTCTTTCTTTCTTTCATTCCTTCTTTCTTTCTTTTTTTCTTTCTTTCATTCATTCCTTCTTTCTTTCATTCATTCCTTCTTTCTTTCTTTCAATGCTTCTTTCTTTCTTTCTTTCAATCCTTCTTTCTTTCTTTCTTTCTTTCATTCATTCCTTCTTTCTTTCTTTCTTTCTTTCTTTCATTCCTTCTTTCTTTCATTCATTCTTTCTTTCTTTCATTCCTTCTTTCTTTCATTCATTCTTTCTTTCTTTCTTTATTTCTTTCTTTCATTCATTCCTTCTTTCTTTCATTCCTTCTTTCTTTCATTCATTCCTTCTTTCTTTCTTTATTTCTTTCTTTCATTCATTCCTTCTTTCTTTCTTTCATTCCTTCTTTCTTTCATTCATGCCTTCTTTCTTTCCTTCTTTCTTTCATTCATTCCTTCTTTCTTTCTTTCTTTCATTCCTTCTTTCTTTCTTTCATTCCTTCTTTCTTTCTTTCATTCTTTCTTTCTTTCATATACTTCTTTCCTATTTTCCTCATTCTTAGTTGAAAATCATTTTTTCACTACAAAACTATCTTCTCTTTTTTCTTTCTATAGCGTCGCATTTATTTCTTCTTTTCATAAATTATTTCCTTCTTGAACTTCTTTCTTTTGTTCTTTCTTTAATTTCTGCCAGTTTGCCTATCTATCTATCTATCTATCTATCTATCTATCTATCTATCTATGTTAATGTCTATCTATCTATCTATCTATCTATCTATCTATCTATCTATCTATCTATCTATGTTAATGTCTATCTATCTATCTATCTATCTATGTTAATGTCTATCTATCTATCTATCTATCTATCTATCTATGTTAATGTCTATCTATCTATCTAGCTAGCTAGCTAGCTAGCTAGCTAGCTAGCATTTCCGCTACTTTGCACATCTATATTTCATTTATGCTATTTTGCACGTTTCTATCTATCTATCTATCTATCTATCTATCTATCTATCTATCTATCTATGTTAATGTCTATATATCTATCTATCTATCTATCTATCTATCTATCTATCTAGCATTTCCGCTACTTTGCACATCTATATTTCATTTATGCTATTTTGCACGTATCTATCTATCTATCTATCTATCTATCTATCTATCTATCTATCTATCTATCCCTGTATGTTTATATCTATGGGTCTGTCTGTCTATCTATCTATCTATCTATCTATCTATCTATCTATCTATCTATCTATCTATCTATCTATCTATCCCTGTATGTTTATATCTATCTATCTGTCTATCTATCTATCTAGAATTTCCACTAAATTGCACATCTATCTAAGCTTCATTTCTGCTACATTGCACGTTTCTATCTATCTATCTATCTATCTATTTATATATGTATCGCAGTTTATTCCTATCTATCTATCTATCTATCTATCTATCTATCTATCTATCCCTGTATGTTAATATCTATCTGTCTGTCTATCTATCTAGCATTTCCACTACTTTGCACATCTATCTAAGCTTCATTTCTGCTACTTTTCACGTTTCTATCTATCTATCTATCTATCTATCTATCTATCTATCTATCTATCTATCTATCTATCTATCCCTGTATGTTAATATCTATCTGTCTATCTATCTATCTATCTTTCCACCACTTTGCACATCTGTCAATCTATGTTTCATTTCTTCTGCTTCACTCATCTATCTATCTATCTATTTATCTATCTATTGGGTTGGTGCAAAAATAATGTCGTTTTCTCACATAGTAACATATGTGAGAAAACGACATTATTTTTGCACCAACCTAATATCTATCTATCTATCATTCTTTATTTACGCTTCTTTGCATGATATCTTTCATTCATTGCACATTTCTTTCTTTCTCCCATGTCTTTTCGGTTTAATCGCTTTTTCTTTTTCCTTTTCTAAATGCATCATTGGAGTCTCTTATTTCCTTTAAACCGTTTTAGATTAACTTCACGATTTAATCCCAAATTCATTTTCCAAATGGCTCGCTTTAGTAGCTGAGGCAGCCACATCATTTAGTTTCAGCCTCACTAGATCTTGTTTTATTTCTCTTCATCCCAAGTCTCTTCAATTCAGCGTCCAATGGTTTTAATGTGCGTCCACATACGTGTGTGTTTCTCGCTTTGGTGAAATGGAGACACCAGGCTGGATTTTTACAGTCGAAACAGCAGCCCTTCTGGGATGAATTAAAAATTTCCGTATGAGATTGTTTGCTCTTGTCAGTATTAATAGATTGGCGCTATATAGTCTTTTTATATTAAAAAATAAAGTTGTATTGAGTATTTTCTGAATTAATGTGTCTAATTTTGTGAATTGATTTGTAGGCGCTACACAGATAGGCGAGTGTAATGAGATAAGAATTGCGCGTGCCGAAATAGATATAATGGGATCAAATCTAAAAGGAAATATTAACAGGGGATGCAGCCGAAGAAGGGAAGAAATATTGAGAATGAGGAGAAGAATGAAAAATACTAAGATAATAAATAAACGGGAGTTTCTGTAATTGAAGGAAAAATAAAGAAATACAAGAAAAAAGAACGTACTGGCCGTAAAGAAATAATGATACGAAGAAAATGAACATGCAAAGAAAGAAAGAAAGAAAGAAAGAAAGAAAGAAAGAAAGATGTGAAAATGATATGAACAGAATATGAAAGAAAGGCGGAAAGTGAAAAGAAAGAATGAAAAAAAAAGAAAGAATGAAAAAAAGAAAGAAAAAAGAAAGAAAATGGATATTGAGAGAGAATGAAAGAAAAGAAGGAAAGTGAATAGAAAGAAAGATAGAAGAAGAGAAAGAAAGAAATAAGGAAGGAAGAAAGAAAGGAAGGAAAATGTATATGAACAGAATATGAAAGAAAGGCCGAAAGTGAAAAGAAAGAAAAAAGAAAAGTGAAGGAAAATAAATACTGAGAGACAATGAAGGAAAAGTGCGAAAGAAATTTAGAAGAAAGGAAAGAAAGAAAATTATTAAGCTGATAGAATGAATCGACGATGGAAATTGAATAGAAAGAAAAAAAAAGAAAGAAAGCAAGTTAGAAAAGGATATGCAGAAAGAAAGAAAGAAAGAAAGAAAGAAAGAAAGAAAAAAGGTGGTAAGAGAAAAGAAAGAAAGAAAGAAAATGAATATGAACAGAATATGAAAGAATGGTGGAAACTGAAAAGAAAAAAAGTAACAAAGAAAGAAAGATGAAAGGAAGAAAGAAAAGAGAAGTGCAGAGAATGAATGAAAGGTGGAAAGTGAAAAGAAAAAAGAAAAGAAAAAAAGAAGGAAAGGAAAAAAGAAGGAAATGGATATGCAAAGAGAATGTAGGGAAGGTGGAAAATGAAAAAAAAAAGAAAGAAAGATAAAAGGAAGGAATGAAAGAAAAAATGGATATACTGAAGGAACAGTGGAAAATAAAAAGAATGTAAATGGCAAGAAAGAGGAAAAAATGAATATGCAGAGAAAGAAGGAAAGGTGGATAGGGAAAAGAAAGAAAGAAAGAAAAAAGAGAAAGAAAGAAAAAAAGACGGGAAATCGATATGCACTTCTACTCTTTTCGCGCAATTCCAATCTTGGAACTCACTACCGATTTCTTGCTTTCCTGATAACTCTAATTTCAAAAATTTGAATGCTACACAATTTCGCCATTTTGTTTTTTCTTGAACACTGTTCCATTTTTGGTCCTTTCCTCAGTCCGCTTCTTTTTTTTTGTCTTCTCTTTCACATTCACTTTCACTTTCACTTTCACTTTCATTCGCCGTAGCCCCCTGTGGTTTAGTGGCATTGTAGCCTTGCTTAGGGCAAAACGATTAAAAAAAAATATGTGATTCCTTCAAGCAGGTTTTCTCTTCAAAAGATTAGCCCCCAAGAATGCGGTAATGTTGCCATATCTGGGCTGAAGATGTTTAAACTTTATTATCCGTCCCTGTTCAAAGTCTTTTACTCGAGCTTCTAGGTCCCTGATTCTCATCCTTTTTAAGTATCGACACACCTAGGAGCAAATGAATATATTACGGCACACATTTTTTTTAAAAGTATACATTAAAATGTTACAAAGAAAATAATAGATTTTTTTTAATTACACACATGAATATGAAATTACGTTACTTCAATGTTTCTATTCAATCCTTTGTGTAGCTCATTTAGGGTTGAACCTGTGCCTAAGCAGGCCCTGATTTATTCTTCAATTGAACGTAGTGTTTTTCGCTTCTTATTTTTGGTGTTATTTAAAGTTGAGAAGCCAAATTCACATAAATAAGAAGTAGACGATTGCAATATAAATTATCAAGCCCTTTTAGATAATGTGGGATTATCCTTTTCTATTGAAATCTCAAAGGTATCCTTGTGTAACCGTCGAATGTTTTATCTTAAGGCCTAGATCTCTAGAAATGGTAGCCTATTCTTCTTCTTCGCATAACTGAAGGCCAATATTAGAAGGAATATTTACGAAGGTATTTCGAATCCAATGATACTTTTCTGTGCACAGTGACGGAAAATAATAGTCGATGATTTCGTCGACCGCTTTCAGATAAGCAACTATAATAGGGATTATTGCTTTAATGTACACATTGAAATTTTTAAGTTAAATTAAAAAAATAAAAATACTTTTTTAAAAAGTGAATATTAAAACATATTGAAAATAATATAATCGAAGAATAGTGAATAGAATTATTTGAAAAAAGTTTAATACCCATTCATTAATTCAAATACTAACGCTGTACCATTACTACTTACACACATATATATATATATATATATATTAAAGACATTTTTATGTTTAACGTTCTTTTTAGAGATACAAGTATTTAAGTAAATGTTCTGTTTATAATAAACAGTATTAAATAACATTTACCGGCCTGAATGTCCGAGAAATTTTCATAGAAAATATTCGTCCTTTGACAGGATACGAAACTGCATCCTATACGTAACCGCCATTTACGCTGACGTGCCTTAACCGACTCGGTCACAAAGGAACGTTCGGTAGGCAAGGTCGAATTTACTGCTTATAAACT
>OZ010596.1:44519969-44579969 GCA_963932145.1 Acanthosepion lycidas | reverse complement strand
AAGAAAGAAAGAAAGAAAGAAAGAAAGCAACATATACTCAAACAAACAAACAAAAAAACAATATGAAAGAGGGAAAAATATTAAAACGTTGAGAACATGGGAATAACGACGGATGTTAAAATTTCGGAGAACGAGAAACAGCAATCGAACTCCCCACTCCGAAAAAAAAAAGATGATAAGTAAACAGCATAGAAAAAGAATAATGAAGTGTAAAAGAAAGTAGAGTTGCGATGAAAAGATGAAACAATGAAAGGAAAAAAGTGGAAGAATAGTGGGAGAAGGAGATTTAATAACGAAAGTGAAGGGAGTAAGAGTAGTAAGAGGAGGTTTAGTAACGAAAGTGAAGGAGGCAGATTGGCAGGAGGAGATCATCTGAAACGAAGAGTAGCAGAAGGAGATTCATTAAAGAAGGGAAATAAGGGTAAGTAGTAGGAGAAAGAGGGTAAATAACGAAAGGGAAAATAGGAAGAGTAGTAGGAGAAGGCGATTCAATAACGAAAGTGAAAGGAGGAAGGGTATTGGGAAAAAAAATAGGGGAAGGAGGAAGAGCAGTAGAGAGAGATCTAATAATGAAAAATGGAGTAGTGAGAAAAACAGATTCAATAGCGAAAGGGGGAGCAGAAATAGTAGTAGGAAATGGAGAAAGGCGTGAGGAAGAGTAGTAGGAGAAGGCGATTCAATAACGAAAGTGAAAGGAGGATGAGTATTGGGAAAAGGAAATAGGGGAAGGAGGAAGAGCAGTAGAGAGAGATCTAATAATGAAAAATGGAGTAGTGAGAAAAACAGATTCAATAGTGAAAGGGGAAGCCGAAAGAGTAGTAGGAAATGGAGAAAGGCGAGAGGAAGAGTAGTAGGAGAAGGCGATTCAATAACGAAAGTGAAAGGAGGAAGAGTATTGGGAAAAGGAAATAGGGGAAGGAGGAAGAGCAGTAGAGAGAGATCTAATAATGAAAAATGGAGTAGTGAGAAAAACAGATTCAATAGCGAAAGGGGAAGCAGAAAGAGTAGTACGAAATGGAAAAAGGCGTGAGGAAGAGTAGTAGGAGAAGGCGATTCAATAACGAAAGTGAAAGGAGGATGAGTATTGGGAAAAGGAAATAGGGGAAGGAGGAAGAGCAGTAGGGAGAGATCTAATAATGAAAAATGGAGTAGTGAGAAAAACAGATTCAATAGCGAAAGGGGAAGCCGAAAGAGTAGTAGGAAATGGAGAAAGGCAAGAGGAAGAGTAGTAGGAGAAGGCGATTCAATAACGAAAGTGAAAAGAAGAAAGAGTATTGGGAAAAGGAAATAGGGGAAGGAGGAAGAGCAGTAGAGAGAGATCTAATAATGAAAAATGGAGTAGTGAGAAAAACAGATTCAATAGCGAAAGGGGAAGCAGAAAGAGTAGTAGGAAATGGAAAAAGGCGTGAGGAAGAGTAGTAGGAGAAGGCGATTCAATAACGAAAGTGAAAGGAGGATGAGTATTGGGAAAAGGAAATAGGGGAAGGAGGAAGAGCAGTAGGGAGAGATCTAATAATGAAAAATGGAGTAGTGAGAAAAACAGATTCAATAGCGAAAGGGGAAGCAGAAAGAGTAGTAGGAAATGGAAAAAGGCGTGAGGAAGAGTAGTAGGAGAAGGCGATTCAATAACGAAAGTGAAAGGAGGATGAGTATTGGGAAAAGGAAATAGGGGAAGGAGGAAGAGCAGTAGGGAGAGATCTAATAATGAAAAATGGAGTAGTGAGAAAAACAGATTCAATAGCGAAAGGGGAAGCCGAAAGTGTAGTAGGAAATGGAGAAAGGCGAGAGAAAGAGTAGTAGGAGAAGGCGATTCAATAACGAAAGTGAAAGGAGGAAGAGTATTGGGAAAAGGAAATAGGGGAAGGAGGAAGAGCAGTAGAGAGAGATCTAATAATGAAAAATGGAGTAGTGAGAAAAACAGATTCAATAGCGAAAGGGGAAGCAGAAAGAGTAGTAGGAAATGGAAAAAGGCGTGAGGAAGAGTAGTAGGAGAAGGCGATTCAATAACGAAAGTGAAAGGAGGAAGAATATTGGGAAAAGGAAATAGTGGAAGGAGGAAGAGTAGTAGAAAGAGATCTAATAATGAAAAATGGAGTAGTGAGAAAAACAGATTCAATAGCGAAAGGGGAAGCAGAAAGAGTTGTAGGAAATGGAAAAAGGCGAGAGAAAGAGTAGTAGGAGAAGGCGATTCAATAACGAAAGTGAAAGGAGGAAGAGTATTGGGAAAAGGAAATAGGGGAAGGAGGAAGAGCAGTAGAGAGAGATCTAATAATGAAAAATGGAGTAGTGAGAAAAACAGATTCAATAGCGAAAGGGGAAGCAGAAAGAGTAGTAGGAAATGGAAAAAGGCGTGAGGAAGAGTAGTAGGAGAAGGCGATTCAATAACGAAAGTGAAAGGAGGAAGAATATTGGGAAAAGGAAATAGTGGAAGGAGGAAGAGTAGTAGAAAGAGATCTAATAATGAAAAATGGAGTAGTGAGAAAAACAGATTCAATAGCGAAAGGGGAAGCAGAAAGAGTTGTAGGAAATGGAAAAAGGCGTGAGGAAGAGTAGTAGGAGAAGGCGATTCAATAACGAAAGTGAAAGGAGGATGAGTATTGGGAAAAGGAAATAGGGGAAGGAGGAAGAGCAGTAGGGAGAGATCTAATAATGAAAAATGGAGTAGTGAGAAAAACAGATTCAATAGCAAAAGGGGAAGCAGAAAGAGTAGTAGGAAATGGAAAAAGGCGTGAGGAAGAGTAGTAGGAGAAGGCGATTCAATAACGAAAGTGAAAGGAGGATGAGTATTGGGAAAAGGAAATAGGGGAAGGAGGAAGAGCAGTAGGGAGAGATCTAATAATGAATAATGGAGTAGTGAGAAAAACAGATTCAATAGCGAAAGGGGAAGCAGAAAGAGTAGTAGGAAATGGAAAAAGGCGTGAGGAAGAGTAGTAGGAGAAGGCGATTCAATAACGAAAGTGAAAGGAGGATGAGTATTGGGAAAAGGAAATAGGGGAAGGAGGAAGAGCAGTAGAGAGAGATCTAATAATGAAAAATGGAGTAGTGAGAAAAACAGATTCAATAGCGAAAGGGGAAGCAGAAAGAGTTGTAGGAAATGGAAAAAGGCGCGAGGAAGAGTAGTAGGAGAAGGCGATTCAATAACGAAAGTGAAAGGAGGAAGAGTATTGGGAAAAGGAAATAGGGGAAGGAGGAAGAGCAGTAGAGAGAGATCTAATAATGAAAAATGGAGTAGTGAGAAAAACAGATTCAATAGCGAAAGGGGAAGCAGAAAGAGTAGTAGGAAATGGAAAAAGGCGTGAGGAAGAGTAGTAGGAGAAGGCGATTCAATAACGAAAGTGAAAGGAGGAAGAGTATTGGGAAAAGGAAATAGGGGAAGGAGGAAGAGCAGTAGAGAGAGATCTAATAATGAAAAATGGAGTAGTGAGAAAAACAGATTCAATAGCGAAAGGGGAAGCAGAAAGAGTAGTAGGAAATGGAAAAAGGCGTGAGGAAGAGTAGTAGGAGAAGGCGATTCAATAACGAAAGTGAAAGGAGGAAGAGTATTGGGAAAAGGAAATAGGGGAAGGAGGAAGAGCAGTAGGGAGAGATCTAATAATGAAAAATGGAGTAGTGAGAAAAACAGATTCAATAGCGAAAGGGGAAGCAGAAAGAGTTGTAGGAAATGGAAAAAGGCGTGAGGAAGAGTAGTAGGAGAAGGCGATTCAATAACGAAAGTGAAAGGAGGAAGAGTATTGGGAAAAGGAAATAGGGGAAGGAGGAAGAGCAGTAGGGAGAGATCTAATAATGAAAAATGGAGTAGTGAGAAAAACAGATTCAATAGCGAAAGGGGAAGCAGAAAGAGTAGTAGGAAATGGAAAAAGGCGTGAGGAAGAGTAGTAGGAGAAGGCGATTCAATAACGAAAGTGAAAGGAGGAAGAGTATTGGGAAAAGGAAATAGGGGAAGGAGGAAGAGCAGTAGGGAGAGATCTAATAATGAAAAATGGAGTAGTGAGAAAAACAGATTCAATAGCGAAAGGGGAAGCAGAAAGAGTTGTAGGAAATGGAAAAAGGCGTGAGGAAGAGTAGTAGGAGAAGGCGATTCAATAACGAAAGTGAAAGGAGGAAGAGTATTGGGAAAAGGAAATAGGGGAAGGAGGAAGAGCAGTAGGGAGAGATCTAATAATGAAAAATGGAGTAGTGAGAAAAACAGATTTAATAGCGAAAGGGGAAGCAGAAAGAGTAGTAGGAAATGGAAAAAGGCGTGAGGAAGAGTAGTAGGAGAAGGCGATTCAATAACGAAAGTGAAAGGTGGAAGAGTATTGGGAAAAGGAAATAGGGGAAGGAGGAAGAGCAGTAGGGAGAGATCTAATAATGAAAAATGGAGTAGTGAGAAAAACAGATTCAATAGCGAAAGGGGAAGCAGAAAGAGTAGTAGGAAATGGAGAAAGGCGAGAGGAAGAGTAGTAGGAGAAGGCGATTCAATAACGAAAGTGAAAGGAGGAAGTATATTGGGAAGAAAAGGAAATAGGGGAAGGAGGAAGAGCAGTAGAGAGAGATCTAATAATGAAAAATGGAGTAGTGAGAAAAACAGATTCAATAGCGAAAGGGGAAGCAGAAAGAGTTGTAGGAAATGGAAAAAGGCGTGAGGAAGAGTAGTAGGAGAAGGCGATTCAATAACTAAAGTGAAAGGAGGATGAGTATTGTGAAAAGGAAATAGGGGAAGAAGGAAGAGCAGTAGAGAGATCTAATAATGAAAAATCGAGTAGTGAGAAAAACAGATTCAATAGCGAAAGGGGAAGCAGAAATAGTAGTTGGAAATGGAAAAAGGCTTGAGGAAGAGTAGTAGGTGAAGACGATTCAATTTCGAAAGCGGAGGAAGGAAGAGTAGTCGTAGGAGATCTAATAATAAAAGAGAGGGGAAGAGTAGTAGGAAAAGGAAATTAAATAACGAAATGTTAAAGAGGAAGTGTAGTAGTAGGAGGAACACCTAGAGCGAAATGGAAAGGAGGAAGAAAGTAGGGGGAACTATTGAGTAAATAACGAAAGGGAAAGGAAGAAGAGTGAAAGTAGGAGGAGAGTCAATAACGAAAGGGGAAGGAGGAAGAGTAGTAGAAGTTTCAATAACAAAAAAAAGGAAAGATAAAGAGTAAGTAGAAGATTCTAGGGAGACCGGAAATTCATGATAAAATAAAGAAGAGTAGAAGGTGGAGATTAAATAATGAATAGTGTAAGGAGAAATAGTAGTGAGAGGGGGAGAAGAGTAGTAGGAGAAAGTAATTAAACGAGGAAAAGTTTAAATGAAGAAGAATAATGGTGGAAAGGGATTACATATTAAAAAAGAGGAGGAAGAAAACCTGTTGGAAAATGATTATATATTGAAAAGGAAACAAAGAAAAGTAAGAAGTTTTTCTTTTTTAAGTGGGTCAGGCGGACCACATTTGGGTACGCTGCAGTATAAACTAATAGAAACAAAGACGTTCTGGTTCGTGGACTTTTTGTGCACTTTAAATAACTGAGCAATTCAAGTAGTCGGTGTACGAGTCCAGGTAATTGTCAATATTGCAAAGAATATTTTTTTGGTTTGGTTTATTTTGTTTTTCGACATATCAACCTCAAAATGCCGACAAGATTTTTATTGCTGGTATTAAGTTTTTCAAAAATGTATTGCTGGTAATATTTTTTCCTCAAAAATGTATTCCTGGTATAGAAAACTATTTTTACACTTTCATAGTTTTTTGACCCCAGTTTTGGAGTTAATATTTGCCCATGGTTTGTTTTGTTTTGTTTTACGGTATATCAACCTAAATGGGTTATTTAATGCCGACAAAATTTTTATTGCTACTAATATTTTTTTCTTCAAAAATATATTGCTGGTTACATTTTTTTCTTCAAAAATGTATTGTTGGCAATAATTTTTTTAATTTTTACAATTTCATAGTGTTTTCACCACAGTTTGGGGGTTAACTATTTGCACATAGTTGGGACTTTAACATGTGCTATCACTCAGGGTAAGAGTGTACCTAGAAACACCAGCAATTAAGAGGTGGTTTCACGCTCCTCAAATCGCCCTGATCAAAGGTCTTGCTGTTGAATATAGTTTATCGTCTTACCCAGGACGCGGATGTATTAGGTTGGTGCAAAAATAATGACGTAATAATGTCGTTTTTTCACGTAACGTCAAAAAACGACATTATTAGGTCATTATTTTTGCACCGACCTAATAGTTTATCCTCATACTCAGGACGGGATTTTTTTTAATCATTTTGAACTCAGTTCAAAATCAGCCCTGTAAGTGACTGATCTGTGTTTAACAAACATCGAAGGCGAGATCTGTGAATCCAAATGTCAGGAAATGTACAAAATTGAAAAGTTAACAGTGAAAAAAAAAACAAAAAAAAAAAACAATTCGTGCAACCGGAATATAGTAGCTTTCAAGAAGTCACACAATCAAAATCACAAAAAAATATTAGAGACTATACTTTTTAACTCACTTCAAACCAAGCAAGGCAATAAAGCCACTAAGACGCAAGGAGTTGCTGAGTGTGAAGTAATATGAGAAACCATGTTTGGTGGGGGGACAATAAAAAATCAGTTATTAAGAAGGCAGAAAATAACAATTGATATTGCATTTAAACTATCGATCATCAAACTTGGAAATCAAGAAACCGCAATTGACTTCAACAAGCTAGTAGTGCTAGAGAAGAAACTGTTAGCATAGAACTTACGGTTACATTTAGAGATTTCAACTGTAAAATGATGAGACCTAACTGCCAATCTAGTAATGCGCTTAAATTCATAAAGTCTGGATACCACAGAGGAAACTTCATCAGAACTATTGCCCAGGAAGTATTTATTTTAAAAAAAGTCACAGGGAAGCTATGTTAAGGGAGTGGGAAATGATTGAAGCCGAGCACCAATAATATTGCAGTTTCCTCTTTGGATTTTATCAAGAAATTCTAAATACATAGTGGAAGCATCAGACCAGATATGGCAGCAATATTCACAGCAAGGATGAATGGTAGACTTATAAATAAAATAGAACTTATGGTTACATCCTAGCCATTTCAACTGTAAAATGATGAGACCTTGCTGCCAATCTAGTCCTGTGCTTAAATTCATAAAGTCTAGGTATCATAGAGGAAAGTTCATTAGAACAATTGCCATGAAAATATTTATAGAAAAGGCACAGAGAATCTACGATAAGGCACTGGGGAAGTGACTGGAGCCAACATGCCAGGTCAGCATTAATAGCATGGAAGTTTCTTTGGATTTTCTCAAGAAACTCTAAATACATAGCGGAAGCATCAGGTCAGATATGGCGGCAATATTCAAACTCTGGATGACTGGAAGAATCTCTATCTATAAAAGGCAGGTTGTGTGTGTGTGTGTGTGTGTGTGTGTGTGTAACGACGGATTTGAGCCAAAATTTACATGCACATGCTCCAAGTTAGCGTAAATTTCAGCATTGTGTCGCATCTAAGCTACGCTTAGGATATCAGTGGCACCTCGGCGTCGTGTAATGGTTAGCAAGCCTGTCTCGCTAGTACAATTGCGATTGAATAGTGAGTTCGATCCGCACTGGGTGCCACACACTTTTAGACACGTGCCACATCTAAGCTCCGCTTACAAAAATCACTATTATAGTATCGTGCCGTAGAAATGTTCTATGATGAGATTAAGGACTTAATTTTTAAATTGATTTCAAAATCTCCAAAAATCGACCGAAGAACATGAAAGAAAATTTGAATCTACAAAAGGTGCAAGGAAATAAGCGAGAAAATTAGATAAAAATTTAAAGAGGTTTACGCATAAATACTCAAATGCGTGTTAAGGATTTCTTTAAGATCCCGCTCATTTTTAAATGCCTTAGGGTGAAATAAATGTTTCGCGGACATCATTAGTGGATATTACGTGTCTTTTAAATCTGTATTTAAAATCTTGACTTGAAAGAACTAAGAATAATAAAAAGGTAATAATTTACAAATTGATGTTTATTCAAAGACACATAGCCATATACACATGTACGCATTCACACACAGAGTATGGTTATATATATATATATATATATATATATATATATATATATATATATATATATATATATATATATATGTATGTATGTATGTATGTATATGTACGGATAAAACTTTAGGTTGAGAAATAAATAAAGAGAAGGAAAGGAGGGACAGTAGCGAGAGAAGGAGATTAAATATAAAAAGCGGAGAAGAAAGAGTAGCGAGAAAAGATGATAACGAAAAGGGGAAGGAGGTAATGTATGAAGAGAAAAGGGTTAAGTAAGAAAAGGGTGAAGAATAGTGGGAAAAGGAGATAACATAACGAAATGGGGAAGTAAGAAATGTAGAGAGAGATTAAATGACAAAAGTGAAAAGGAGTAAGAGTGGTGGGTGAAGGAGATCAAATAACGAAAGTGGGGAGGTGTAGATAGCGAAGTATCTTACATAAAGAAAGTAGGGGAGGTAATAACAGTCGTGAGCGAAGAAGATTAAGTAAAGAAAGGGGAAGGGGGAGAATAACGGGAGATGTAAACTTCGTAACGAAAGAGGGAAAGAGGACGAGTAGTGGGAGTAGGAGATAAAATAAGGAAAGTGGGACGCAGTGAGATAATTTAAGGTAACTGGAAGAAATAAGAGTAGTGGGAGAAGGAGATTACGTGACAAAATGAAGAAGAGGAAAAGTAGTAAAAGAAGTCAATTACATAATGAAAGAAGGAAGGAAAGCGAGTAGTGGGAGAAGGAGAATAATTAAAGAGGGAAAATTAAGATAAGAGGGAGGAGCTTAAATAAGAAATGTGGAAGGCGGAAGAGTAATGGAAAAGGGAGATTATATAATGAATGGAGGAATAAAAAGAGTAGTGGGAGAAGGTGATTACGAAAGGGGAAGGAAAAGAGCAGTGGGGAGAGAATATTACACAGCGAAAGGGGGAGGAGGAAGAAGAGTTAACTAAAAGTGTTTACGTGGCGAAGAATTAGCAGTGACGAGGTAGTGAGTGGATATATTAATGGCTGTTGGCTGAATTAAGGAATTCGGAAAAGTTCTCAGCCCAACTAGAAACTTGGAGTTTTCTACTTTTGCCGGATTTGGGGGAAGTGGCTTGTGTTGGTATCTGAGTGATTCTTTTTTTTTTGCATTTTAAATTCTTAAATACCTGGAAGAAATTAATAAAATCCTATCATCACCGAGGCGACAATGAGCTCCAAACCAAACAACCAACGCTCCGCCCCTGCTCTCAAGAATCGTGATTTGAACGACTATTAGGACGGAATTTCGTACTCATAGAGATGCGCGAAAAATGGTTCCGTTTACCACATCAGTAAGTACCTGACACCTTGTGCTATGCTCTACCATTGTAAGAGTTACGGCAGCCCGAAAATGGTCTACTGTTGCCATATCTAGCCTGGAAGCGCCATGTTTTCACATTCTAGTCTTGATAGTCCTAAAGCTTTCTTACGGCCTTCACGTTACCTTGAAACACAGTTCCCCCCTACGATTACCAAAATTAAGTAACGCCAAGCTTTGTCAGTACCTAAATCGGTGACCGCTTGGATGTGCGGATGGTGCAATGAGTAATGACAAGGAATTGTTAATCGGACAGTCGAGTTCAAATCCCAATTAGGTTCATTATATTCACTTATATGCAAATCCAGTTGCGAAAGGTATAAATTTACGACTTTTCCCCCAGATATGATTTAATTAATAAGATTTGTATCACTAAAACCATTGTTATCTCACCCGCAAAAATTCTTACAATTTAAAACTATTTTGTGGGTTCAAAAAAGCTGCAAAAGTTTGGAAAGCCGAAGAAAATGAATGAATCAATTAATAAATCTACGCAGCATTTTTTTTCACGCAGACGAAATGTTGCAAGCCTACTCTATCGCTGTTTCCATTGAAAATCTTCAAACGAAACTTCATTTCTGAATACCACTGTCTCTCACCATTCCAGCTACACCGACCACGCCCCGTACAATGAGGCGAACTACACTCATTCTCTTTGTATTGCATTAGTTAGAAGCCCTAATCGAACTGCTTCTTCCCACGAACCGCCATTTTTTAGAACCGATCCCAAGTGGATGCTTTCGCGACCACTACAATCTTAACAGTGTTAACCGTTATTTTTCTCACGTGTACTCCAAACGACACCTCTGACCTCTTACAGTACAAACAGCAAACGCCTTTAGTAACCCTCTACCTTGAGTGGCTCTTGGGTCATTTATAGCGTAAAAGAAAAAAGTGAGTTTAGAATTCCTGAAAGATATTTTTTCCTCTTGCACCCAAAATGCAACACCAGGTACGTTACCTCTCTGCAACAAACCTTGAAACCCGGTAAGCATGATGAGGAGTAAAGAGAAGTAAATGTACGTTAACAAGATGTATGTATGCTAAACACGACCAAATAGAATACAGTTTCATCTCTCTCTCTCTCTCTCTCTCTCTCTCTCTATATATATATATATATATATATATATATATATATATATATATATATATAACAGAGGTTGTTTGTGTGTGTGTCTGTTTGTGTGATATCTTTTCACTCGAGATCCATCCAACCGATTTTGACCAAACTTGGCACATACATTGTACAATGTAAGAGATAGATTCTTAGCACAAAAATCGATAAATCATAAAAATAATTAAACGATAAAGTCGATCAAAAATCGACAAATTCAACATTTTTCCTCCGATTTCGTTTGAACTCTGTATGCTGGCTATTTACATCATGACGGCCTGAACGATACCCCATTTTTCATTTCTACGCCACTGTGTTTAGCGAAAACACGCGCAAAATGAAAAATCGATTTCAACACAAATTTTAGACTAAAAACTCCCCCAATCTTCAGGCAATCTAATACAAACTGCACTCAATTGTAGCCAACAAGTTGATTGATTAACAGTCATTTAACTTGATAACTGAGTCCACCCATATCGTGAAAATTCGCGTAAATAGTGAAAAATTATTTTTTGTTGATTTTTCAACCAATTTTAATCAAACTTAACAATTGCTTTATAAATGAATCCTGGTAGCATACTGACAAATTGAATTTCAAAAACTCCCAAATAATTGTGTTCTGAGGTGGGTCTTCATGTCATCTGTTTTACTACTTCATGTACCGGCTAACTTCGATTGAATAAATACAGACTACTTCTGTTATATCAGTAACTGTATTAATTCAAAAAAAAAATTAAAGAAAGTACTTTAAAGTAATTGAAGAAAATAGGCTCTGTTAAATCTAAGCATGATGCTGTTTTTGCTCCATTCTAATTGAACGCTTTTTCTGATCGACCAGCTGTCTATGGCTGCTAGTGTGTTATAAATCTTGGAAGTTTGAAGACACCCACAGAATTAATACAGAATGAACTTGACAGAAGAATGATATCAGTTATCAAACATAGACTTTGAGAAACTTTTGCAACATAGACCAAATATTTGTGCTGCAGTAATCAAAGCGAAAGGAGGATATTTTGACGAGAAAAAAATTTAATCAGATAAATGATAAAATTTGGCATAATTAAATTTTCTAACAAAAAAATCATATCTCAGTTTTTTAACCGTGTATAATAATTTTCTTATATTTAAAGTACAAGACAACTACTTTTGGGGCCAATTTACAAAATTACCAGGATGGCCTCTCAAACCTTTGAACTGTATTATATATATATATATATATTAATAAATATACATATTATTTTTCATCGGTAGTATGACTCAGAGTTTCATGCAAAATGCAATCTTCAGGTGCTAGGTAGAGGCTGGTAGAGACTACATATTTAAATGCAACGGTCTGATGATTATGTTGTGCATGAAACTTCGTGTTATGCTACTAGTAAGGGATAATATGAATATTTATTAATATATACTTAATAGCTCTGTTATATTATATTGAGCTCTATTTTATTAACACTAGCACTCAATGTGCAATATCTTTCATCCATTATGTGCTAATACCCCTCACTATATACCTATGAGTTCTTATATACACCTGCACACATATCCACACCAAAAACTATATGTATATTCCAATATTTACACATATACACCTGAAGAAAAACACATACCCACATATCAACATACATATCTCCACATGCACTTATACTTACATATATACATATATATACATAAAATCACCTCCTTATCCATATACATCCATGTACATACGCACATGTGAGATATAGGTATGTGGATATAGATATGGGTTTAGGACATGTGTAGAAGTGTATATGAGTATGGATATATAAAAGATTGTAAAAGGACCTAATTTTCTCCTAGTGACATTTTATCCAAATCTCTCCTCTAATATTCTCCAATTGGAAGTGAGTTTTAAATAGCACGGAGGTAAAGTTTAAATTGGTAATTTAATTCAAATTGAAATATACTACCCCATTATTGATGATAAAATTATTTAAATTGGAATAACCGTTGATAATTGGGTACCTAAAAACAGTCACGAGTTTATTTAATGAACAAAAATCAAACGAATAGATGTCAACTTAACAATCAATAAGACAAAAGTATGAAAAAAAAAGATTACTAAATATAAAATGGATTACTCTTTCAATGTACTGTCTATGAGTTTCTCTAATCGACTGTTTCATAAAAAATACCCAAAACTCCAACGAACTTCAAATTAAATTCTTCGTAGATTGTTTAGACATTTAGATTTACATCAAATCTTAACCTCCCAAATATGCCCTTTAAAGTAACGCGAATTAACAGCGTCTAAGAATTTGAATGAAACCTGTCCTCATGGAATGTAATTTATTAGGGTTGCTGTAGCTTCTTCCTTTAATGTCGGTCTTCATCCCTTACCCATCTATATCTAGAGACAAGACGCATTAAACTTAAGCAACATCTGGCCGACACACAGTGGGGTTAAGAATAAGGAATTGAAATGGTACATCTAACCCACTCATATCTTATCTTCTCTCCCACCTAACTTCGTTAATTTTACTTTTGCTTGATGAGGGCCAACAAAAACGTGTGAATTTCTTATCATTTTTCATTTCAACCTTTGGAAGTAAAGTCTGATGATCCAGAACCCTGTTAAAGGGGTCGTGGTGAAATAACTTATTACATGGAACCTTAAAGTGGTCTGTTTTTATTCAAATATATCTGCTCTGAATTTTACATTGAGCTCTCTGGATATCATCCTCCTTGGGTCTACCCATGCGGATTACCTAGTTTTGCGTAAACTATATATATATATATATATATATATATATATATATATATATGTGTGTGTGTGTGTGTGTGTGGGTGTGTGTGTGTGTGTGTGTGTGTGTGTGTGTGTGTGTGTGTAAGTATGTATGCATATAATATCAAGAGATAATTGGTAGGGATAATTCAAAGGAGGACATTAATACAAAGAGAGCTCAATGTAAGTAACAGAGCAATAATAATAATAATAATAATAATAAGTATAGACGATCCGGTTATAATTTATTTCATGAATATATAAATATTAATTTCTTCAGACCGATTTTTTTTTAAACGGAGTCAATTTATCCAGGAAAAAATTTAATATCCAGAGGAAGGAGGAGAAGAAAAAGGAAAATTTCAATATAAGGTTTGTTTAAAATATTACACTGAAATTATATATATATATATATATATATATATATATATATATATATATATATATATATATATATACATATGTATATATATATATATATATATATATATATATATATGTATATATATATATATATATATATATATATATATATATATTACAGTTAACAAATCCGTTGTTATTTAATTCAAGTAGATCGTAATAATATCAAATATTAAAACTGATCCACAAAAAGATCTCAATGTATTTATTATAACAGAGCAGATAAATTACATAACATAGTGTATTGACATTAGTAGATATAGCCTATACTAATGAGGTAATTTTGGATTTCTCTGCTATGGAATTTAATATATATATATATATATATATATATATATATATATATATATATATATATATATATATATAATTATTTATTTAAAAATATGATTCCAACACATATTTTTAAATAAATAATTATATTTATGCTCTACTTTTGTATCGAGCACTATTTTTTAAAAATAATAATAGAAATACTAAAGAACTTTGGATTATTTACCTAACCAGTTCTTTCCTATTTTCTATATATTTTCACACACACACACACACACACACACACACACACACACACACACACACATATATATATATATATATATATATATATATATATATATATATATATATATATATATATATATATAGGTAGTAAATTCTCGTTTAGAAATGTCTGATTAAATAAATTAAAGACATTATGTAACGGATAGCAATACAGTTTTGTATTACTACTTGCACCCTTGAAAATGATGTCGGAATAAGATCGATAGTACTTGGGAAATATAACCAATTTTCACAGTTATAGCACATTTCTCACATTATTTAATTGAAATACACGGAAGGTTATCCGGGAGTTAACTCCAAAATTGTCCAATTGTTAGATTAAGCTCTGAACCGTTATATCTTAGAAATGATTAAAGATATCTTACTGGAATTCATTCTTCGAGCTTTTTATAACACTAATGGACTCTAATTTGAACACTAGAAATATATTTAGCACTAAGTTGAAATAATGATCCCCCTTGCTGTTCTAAGCTCCTGGTCCACATTTCGTCTCAACTGTTCCGTCTTTTTTCAACTTGTTCACTATTTTCTTGATGGTTCTTGTATGGTCTTTGAAGATGAAAATCAGAGTATGAATGTTGGAAACATTAGTGATCACCATTGCTCAGTTGGGAAGGCACAGTGTGGCTGACACAAAACGATTTTATCTTGTTCTCTTTTTAGCTGAATAACTCAAAGGATTTTTCAGTGATTCTTACGACAAATGTTGTCAAGATTGCTAAACGTCCTGTCTGAAAACCTGGAAAAAGAAACTGTTTCATGCTATTTTTTAGATAGTAAATATTTTGTGGGATGGACAATTATCACATGTTGTACTTCGATTTGGGCAATCTCGCTATTACACCCGGTATATATATATATATATATATATATATATATATATATATATATATATATATATATATATATATATATAGGGAGGTATACTCAGTTTCATGTCTTTTTTTATATATTAAATATTTTGTGGGATGGACAATTATCACATGCTGAAATACGATTTGGGCAATTTCGGTATTACACCCGGTATATATATATATATATATATATATATATATATATATATATATATGTGTGTGTGTGTGTGTGTGTGTGTGTGTGTGTGTGTGTGTGTGTGTGTGTATAGGTATACGCAGTTTCATGCTTTTTTTAGATATTAAATATTTTGTGGGATGGAAAATTATCACATGCTGAAATACGATTTGGGCAATTTCGGTATTACACCCGGTATATATATATATATATATATATATATATATATATATATATATATATATATATATATATATATATGTGTGTGTGTGTGTGTGTGTGTGTGTGTGTGTGTGTGTGTATAGGTATACGCAGTTTCATGCTTTTTTTAGATATTAAATATTTTGTGGGATGGAAAATTATCACATGCTGAAATACGATTTGGGCAATTTCGGTATTACACCCGGTATATATATATATATATATATATATATATATATATATATATATATATATATATATATATATATATTCTTTGATATGTTTCGATGTTGATTATTTTTATCTGTAAATATGTAAGAACGAAAAAGTTTTTGTAAGTTTTTCACGCGTAACCCTTTTCAACATCATTAAATTCTTCGCAAGCCCCTAAATTTTTATATTGTTCTTAATTAATTGGTTCTCATCTTTCTTGCATCCAGGTTTCTTCTCACAATTTACCGAAAGAAAAAAAAACAATTATAACTTACTTTCACCAATAGCAAATCATTTTACACCTCCTGCCTGGGGCCAGCTTTGTAAATATGGCGACCAATGCTTATAAATAGATGACCGGCGATTGTTCATTAGACGCTATTGTTTAACTTAATTACGCACTATATAAAAGAGTTGGTATAATGGCATTACAAGGGGTGGAGATAGGAGTAGAGAGGCGAAGCCTTCGTTAAAAAATTTCGACGCCGTGATAGACAAAGGTAGGTGCGATAATGAAATGAATCATTGTTTGCTTCGATAAAAAGATGGAAACTTTGAAAAAAATATGATCCATAACTCTGGTGTTCTCGTAAACTTTTCTTTTCCTTATTTGTAAATTTTAATTGAAATGATTGAAAATATTTGCTACGAAAGAAAGTTCTATTTATTAACTTAAAATAATATATATATATATATATATATATATATATATATATATATATATATATATATATATATATATATATTCTCCATGAAGTCATTCATTTCTGTAGTTCACTGCTACTGGCAAGCAGAATATTTTTCTCCTGATGATGGCCATGCTGGCCGAAACTAGTTGAGTAATCTAACTGAAATAATAAAAACGAAAGAAAATGAATATATTATCCTGTGTGTCTTTTTATTGTTCAATATATATATATATATATATATATATATATATATATATATATATATATATATATATATTATTTTATATGCGCAGTAATTATTGGAAAGTGCTAGAGCTAACATATTCAGTTGTATGTATATGAGTTTATGACTCTGGGTTTCATGCTTTTGCGATCATCAGACAAACTGGTTGATATTTTAAAAAAACGTGGATCTATAATCAAATAAAAAATAATCATAAGATTATTTTTTATTTGATTATGTTTGTTGGTCGTCGTACTATGGAGAATTTTCTTCTGTGTTTGTTTGGGATAACACTCTCACATACACAGGCACACATACATGCAAGTGTATGCGCAAATGTATATACCTGTTGAGCACTTTTCACTAAATACCGCGTATATATATATATATATTTCAATTAAAAGGTGCAATTATGATTTATAAATTCATGAATCATTCATACAAAAACCAAATATAAACCTCTATATTTGTTTTTTTGTATGAATGATTCATGAATTATATATATATATATATATATATATATATATATATATATATATATATATATATATATATATATATTACACTCCGACCTTCTTGAAGTGTTGGAATGTCGAACTGAACCCTTTATTTCACTCACTGGAGTAGACTGTTCTAGTTCCACATGCCATACCTAATAGATGTCAGTTATCAGTTATTTCCTGTTAAATCCCCTCTCCAAGTTCTCCACTGCCTTAACCAGGTATTGAACTCACACTCACACTTTAGATAATTTCCATGGGTGCACCAATATAACTAAGTGGTGGCAATTGTTGAGCATTTGTTAAATAACCATCCGTTTCAGCCGTTGTACGCTCCGGCCTTCTTCAGGTGGTTGGAATGTCGAACTGAATCCTTTATTTCGCGCACTGTAGTAGACTGTTCTAGTTCAACGGCCGAATGGATGTCAGATATCAGTTATCTCCTGTTAATTCCCCTCTCCAAGTTCTCCACTTATATATATATATATGCACAGTACTTGGTAGAAAGTCCTGACATATTCAGTTGCATGGATAATAGTTTGCAACCCTGCGAGAGAAAAAACTCCTAGAATAGAATTTTCGGTTACATGTAAACAGCACATCTGTAAATTGGTGAGATCTCGTCGCCAGTCTAGTGCTGCCTTTAAATTCAAAAAGTCTCCGTACCCTAGCAATGAGCTCATTCAAACAATTACCATGAAAATATTTATAGAAAAGGCATAGAGATGCAATCTTACAACGGTGGGAAAGGGATAAAGCTGAGAGGCCAGATCAGGTTGCTGATTCTACTTTGAATCGTGTCGAGGATCTCAATATAAATAGCATAGGCACCAGATAGCAGCAATATTCTAAGCATGGACGTGTGGTAGACTTATAGATATGTAAGATAGATTCTCGTGAGAAACATTGTCTCGCCTGACATATTGAAACGACTTTCTTAGCAGCTGATCTGGGGATGAATTCATTACAGTCTTTCCACTTCATTTCAGCAGAGAACGTGATCCCGAGAAGGCGCAAAGATACACTTTACTGAAGGATAGCATCAGCCATGTTGATGGAAGGCGGCAAGGAGTTGCTGATCGTTTCTATCTCTGCAATATTTTAGTTATCAGGTATGGCCACATTAATTACACTGGGAAACATTTTTCAGTTGTTTTGAGGACGACTATATTTGATCTTTGCTGTTGTATCGTCATTAATGTTATTATTATAATCATTATTATTACTGTTACTATTAGTTGTATATTTTTTATTATCAATCCATACTAATATTTTACGGCTTTAATATTGGTCATTTTTCCTTTTTATTAGTGTTATGAACTTTTTCTTATTTTTATTAGGCCGTCATAATTATTATTATTATTTTTATTTTCTTTGCTTTCTGGCGTTTACACATTTCCTTCCGGGTCCCACCCAGGGACCTAAGGTTAAAAATGGCATCATGACACTTTTCACGGACAAAAAAAAAAAAATAAATAAATAAAATAAAATAAAATAAAATAAAATAAAAATTACATAGATAAAGCCCTTCGTAAAGTGTGGGCTGTACTTGTCAGAACAATTTTTTGTATCTCCTTGAGGCATGGGCTTCCAGGAATCCCTTCAATTAGCCTACTGCAATCTTTTCCAACCAGTCCTAGGGCTCCAACTACAACAGGGATTGTCGATGTTCCCATATGCCACATTTTCGAGATTTCTATTTCAAGGTCCTTGTATTTTGACAGCTTTTTGAATATCTTCAAAGATACATTACAGTCAGCCGGGGCTGCCATATCAATAAGGAGGCACCGTTTTTGTTTGTGGTCTTTAATAACAATATCTGGGCGGTTGGCCTTGATTGTTCTGTCAGTGTGAATTGTGTAGTCCCATAGAATTGTAACAGGTCCTATCTCCGTAACCGGGTCTGGGTGGTGTTCATACCAGTTTCTTTCAGTTTCCTTCCCGTAGAAGTTGGTTTCCTTCCCGTAATTATTATTATTATTATTATTATTATTATTATTATTATTAATTCCTTTGATTTCTGGTGTGTACACATTTCATTTCGGGTCCCGTCCACAAGGTCAGAAATGGCGTCATGACATTTTCCACTGAGCAATTAAAAAAGCACACATATTTTACATAGATAAAGCCCTTTGCTGTATTCGTGAGAACAATTTTGTTTCATTTCTTTAAGGCATGGGTTACCAGGAATCTTTTCAACGAGTCTATTGGGCTCTTTTCCAATCAAACTGAGGGCTCCAACTACAATAGAGATTGTTGATATTCCAATGTGCCACATTTTGAGATTTCGATTTCAAGGTTCTTGTATTTTGATAGCTTTTTGAAGATCTTCAAATATACATTGCAGTCTGCAGGGATTACGATATCAATAAGGAGGCACTTTTTTGTTTGCTGTCTGTAATAACGATGTCTGAGCGATTAGCTTTTATTGTTCTATCTGTGTGTATTATGTAGTCTCATCAAATTGTCACAGGTCCTCTCTCCGTAACCGCGTCTGTGTGATGTTCGTATCAATTTTTTTTCAGTTTCCTTTCCGTAGAAGTTGCAGATTTTCCAGTGCAGATATTGGCCCACTCTGTCGTGTCGGTTTTTGTTTGTTTTTTTAATTCAGTGGGTGCCAATACCGTGCAACAAGTTACAAGATGATCAATTCTTTCTGGATGTTTATCACAGAATCTGCATTTTGGGCTAACACAATTTTTAGTATGTGTGCTTGATAATTTCTAGTTAACAAGCATTGGTCGTGTATAGCAAGGATAAAAGCTTTGGTTTCAGCTTTTAACCCTGCACCACGTAACCACTGATGGGTAAGGGTTTTGTCTACATCAGCTTGTTTGTTACGGTCAGAGTATTGACCGAGAAGCGATTTATCTTGCCATCATTTCTGTATCTGGTCGGTTGCATTTGCTTTATTATTATTATTATTATTATTATTATTATTATTATTATTATTATTTTCTTTGATTTCTGGCGTTTACACATTTCTTTCCGGGTCCCGCCCAGGGACCTAAGGTTAGAAATGGCATCATGACACTTTCCACTGACAACAAAAAAAAAAAAATTATATAGATAAAGCCCTTCGTAAAGTGTGGGCTCTACTTGTCAGAACAATTTTTTGTATCTCCTTGAGGCATGGACTTCCAGGAATCCCTTCAATTAGTCTACTGCAATCTTTTCCAACCAGTCCTAGGGCTCCAACTACAACAGGGATTGTTGATGTTCCCATATGCCACATTTTCGAGATTTCTATTTCAAGGTCCTTGTATTTTGACAGCTTTTTGAATATCTTTAAAGATACATTACAGTCAGCAGGGACTGTCATATCAATAAGGGGGCACCGTTTTTGTTTGTGGTCTTTAATAACAATATCTGGGCGGTTGGCCTTGATTGTTCTGTCAGTGTGTATTGTGTAGTCCCATAGAATTGTAACAGATTATTATTATTATTATTATTGATACCATTATTATTACGAGGACAACAGACTTTATAACTTGTATTGGCAATGTCTTTTCTGTGTCAGTTCCACATTTCATGTCCTTTAAATATCTTCAATGTCTAGAACTTGGTCACGCTTCATTCATTTCAATTGATGGCACGTCATATTCCGCCGTTTAAGTACAGTGTACGCTCATAAAAAATGTCTTTGACACGCCATTCTTGGTTATGCTTCGGTAGTTTCCACCTGTGACCTTTGACATTGGCAAATCGAACTTTCTTGAATTTTTATTTCCTTGCCATAGTTTTCTGTCAATCAGACACAAAAGCCAGAGTGAACTACTTCGATCTGAGCACTTCAAATAGGAGTTGTATAGATTTGTTTTTCCCTTGAAAGAGAATTGTGAAACGGTTATCAAATGTAGATCAAAACTATACTTTACATATCTTATAATATGAAAATGATTTTGTCTAAAATGCTTGTAATATAACCTGGTTGTGTTGTCTTCACTGTTATGTATTAAGTTTAAAAATATTTTTTTTTAAATGTCTACTCAAATATCGGTATCAACTAAAAATAACGCGTAACTAATAAAAATCAGTTGGATTAATAATATAAAGGCCGAGTGGTTAGAATGTTCGCATTCTAACTATGAGACCCGGGTTCGAATCTCAGCAAGGTGGATTTGTCAGGAAGGAGACTCCTGATGTTTATCAGACTGGAGGGGTCGATCCCAACGTGCGACACATTTGAAAAGAGTCTGAAAACCATACCACAAGTTGACCCAAGACTTGTGATATAATGGAATATACCTACACCTGTGTTCCCCCTCAATGGAATATGATTGGCTGGTGTCCGTCATAAATACCGACTGACGTGTAGGTACGAGAGTCAAAAGCCTTAGTCTGAGAGCTAAGTCTATAACGACGCCCACTGGACTACGTCATTGCTCTACAATTCTTACCTGCGATTTACGAAGCGTAACAGTCGATTACTGCTACCATATTCTACTTGGTTATAGTAGCCAAAACCAATTAGCTACTTCGTTCAAGTATATCCGTTTCCGGGACATATCACCTTGTGATGGTATTCGATAGCTGTGCTTGCACTAAGTAACAAGACATTGTGATCGAGGGCTTGAGTGTGCTGGCCTTATTCAAATTGTTGGTCACGCAAGATAACACTGCATGTAATGTAAATGTAACTACGGTCTGCTCAACATAGATGCAGTACAAACTGCTTTGAAAAAAAAATGGCACCTGAGCGAGTGTCTGCAATAGGGATTGGCTAGCCACCCTGGTAGACGGGTATCCTCGAATACCAGTGGCCAACTATACTTCTTTATAAATTGCTTTGTTCACGTTCAGATTTGAAACTCAGCAGCTATAAGGTTTACACATAGAAACATTTTTCTGGCTTGCTTGATCGGCATCGCTTTCGTCGCCGAGTCTATATAAGCACGTTGGATATAACGACGGTTTCTCATGCCAAGGGGGGTGTACTACTGTTTAATAAGATTTATCGAATATTTAGGTCCGTAGGCAATGAAAAATGTGTAAAAATAACTGAAATCTAAAAAAACTGATCCTCTACTCGAATATGGTTACCCACTAAAAATAACGTCTAAATGATATATATATATATATATATATATATATATATATATATATATATATTATATATATATATATATATATATATATAGATAGATAGATAGATAGATAGATAGATAGATAGATAGATAAACCTAGTGAGCCAGACAAACCTACCCAGGTTTCACCTAAACGGATCGTCAGGGAAAGAATGGCCTGGGTAGGTGTGTCTGGCTCACTAGGTTTATCTAGGTCTGCTCTACAGTTGTATTGAGCTCTTTTGTTAGTTAGTTGTTTACTCGTATCGGGTTTTTTTCTTTCGGCTTCAGACCTGCATCTGTGCGATTTTTTTCGGCAGAAGTTCATGTTTGTACCTCTTTCTTTTTTTAAAACCTTTTTTCCCCTCGAGATTGATTTGATTAATAAAGCAAGAATTCGAGGGTTTTTCGAGACGAGTCTAGTTGTCTATATTTGTGTATATATATATATATATATATATATATATATATATATATATATATATATATATAATTTATATAAAACATATATAAATATAAAGACATATATAAAGATATATAGATATAAAGGCATATATATATATATATATATATATATATATATATATATATATATCACTATATAAATATGAAGTCATATTAGAACTTGAACTGGCTTCTAATGTTTTGGAGTGAGTGGCTTGGGGAGCACAGTCCTATGGGTAAAAGAGAAACTCAGAGAAGTTCCACTCGGATTTTCTGATCGAGCGGAGTCTAATTCGTTACCCCTTCGTCAGCGAGAACCATTAATACAGTTGGTATCGTAACTGTCCGGGTTTCAATTCTCGGTACTGAATGCACTCTGCTGATGAGTCCCAAATATAGGACGAAATGGCCTTCCAGTGCTTTCTGTTGAGGGTTCTTCTAGACTCATTGAAATACTTAATTATATATATATATATATATATGTGTGTGTGTGTGTGTGTGTGTAATAAATTATTTCACCACAGTCTGATGATCCGCAATCCTTTTAAAACGGCTGTGGTGAAATAATTTATTACATGGAACCTTAAAGTGGTCTTTTTTTATTTAAATTTATATATATATTTTGCACCAACCTAATATACGTATATTTGATAATGGCTAATATTAGCCGACAGCGCTCGGATAAAAAGAACATTTGGACAGTTTTTAAACACTTTATTTCCAGTGAAGAAAACACAAGAAAAATGGAATAAAAAGCTTAATCGCAGTATCTTATCAGTCGTCTTTAATGGCAATTACACATATATATATATACACACATACACATATCTCTATGTCTATGTGTGTTCTTTCATTAAGAATATCTGATTCAATCAATGGCTATATTTAGATACAAAGAATAAAATGCCATTAATAGGCTTTGATTTCTCCGAATGGTACGTTAATGTTAACATTGAAGACATTTACTTTTGAAGAACTTGAGAAATCCGTGTTGCTAAAGATACAGAGAACAGATTGTTTTAAAAATTATGTAATAAAGGAAATATTTTGTGATAAATACAGACGCACAGATTTCCATGTGATATCATAATTCTTAAACGAGAGAATTATTTACGTTTGATAATGGCTTAAAATATATTAATATAAATATACTATTAAATTTTAATGATTCTTAAAAATGTGATAGATAGTGCTGTTATAATTTATCTGAATACAGAATTATACGATATTGAGTCATGAAAGTACAAAGATGAATGCATATATATATATGTTTGGGTTGGTGCAAAAATAATGACGTGATAATGTCGTTTTTAACGTTAAAAAATACGTCAAAAAACGACATTATTACGTCATTATTTTTGCACCAACCTAATATATATATATATATATATATATATATATATATATATATATATAAACTAGCAATATAAGCCTTTTTCGACCGGATTTTTCATTACTGGAAACTTTTGCCGTTCAGTTGGAGCAGTTTAAATTTAAAGTCAGCCCACTCGAAAATCAATATTAGTAACAACAAATGGCTACAAATGAAGCACATCCCCAAATGGGGGGGTTAACAATTTGAATGGGCGGTGGCCCTGAAAAGGAAAGTATATAATAATAAATATTTTTGTAATAAATTAAACTATTTATTTTTATTAAATCTTTTATGAATGATACATATCCAAGAGCAGATACTAAATAGTAAAATACTCCTGAGACTTATAATAGACAAGAAGTAGTGGAGAGACATTGTCGCGAACAATTTGGACTCAAAACCAACACTGAAGAATTATCTATCAAAAAAAAAATTCATGGAAATCAGGTGAAAACTGTGGAAATACATAAACAACATCCGATCACACACACACTCACACGTACATACGCACAGATTTCGAGAATAATATATATATATATATATATATATATATATATATATATATATATATATATATATATATATATATATGCATAGATGCAGAAACGTGAGTTCTTAATAGGCATGTCCCTTAAGTAACTGCGTTTCTGATCAAGCAAAAATTCATGAATAATAATGTTGAACATACCACTACATGCTTTTCATGAAGGCACACTTTACATCTCTCAGAGCATAGTTCATTAGAGCCCATCTAAGAACATACTGAATTCTACTAAACTCCGTCTCTTTTACTCATAAAACATACGTCAATAGCCTCATCCAAATAGCCTCAAAATAATGGACGGATTAATAATAAAAAAGAAAAAAACACTCAATGATATTAATTACAACGTACTGAATCGAGAAAAAACATTCCCATCACTATATAGATGTACATATGTTATTACTTAAACGTTATTTTTAATGGATACCTTATTTTCAGTAGACGCTTTATTTATTTGTTAAACAGTATATTTATTTATTTTTCGTTTACCGGTCAAAATAATCGAGATATCTTATTAAAGAGAAATATACATCTTCCAGTAAGATTCGAACCTCCGTCATCCTGGGCAGTGAAAACCATTGATAGATCCTACGTGATTTAGATCTCAGGACCAAGAAGTGCGTCGGAAACCAAACAATGTTGAATTGTGCCTTTTCAACACAAATCTTTCCAAGACTCTCGAAATGAACATGAATCTGATCATTTTCCTTTCCTAACGTAAACAAAGAAACTTGTAATGAAACAAGTGGTGAAGGATTTTTATTTATCATTACACACACACACACACACACACACACACACATATATATATATATATATATATATATATATATATATATATATATATATATATATATATATATGTACTAGCAACATGGCCCAGCGTTGCTCGTGCTTGATTCAAAAATCGTACGACTCATACAGCAATCGCTATCACTTGACTTAAAAATATTTTTGCCCTTCCTTGCGTTTAAAGGAGTGCCCTTTGCCGAGCTGATGTTGCGACATGCCTTACTTCTTGCCTATCTCACACTGCGAATTGTTTCTAAGCTCTATACTAAACATTAAATCTGTTACGAAAAAAGAACTAAACAAAATAACCACAAAACGATCAGCTTTAAAAAAGGACTCATAACTGGAAAAACCGAATGAAAAAAGAATGTTAACAACAAATACTTTTTCACACCCAACCCAGTTCTGCGGAATCAGAATCAACGTTGAGTTTAAGCAAGCGAATGAGCCAATTGGAGTAAAGTGTCATGCAGATTTAAATTTTTCCCACTTGTGACGAATGCCGTTATCGATTTTTTTTGCATGCTAGTATAACATTCATGTCAGTCAGCTGTTGGCTCTCACGCTGGCCACTAGAATCTTCCTGCCTATTCGTGGTAGCCAACTATAGGCTCTCACTCTGTCCAGTAGAAAATGGCCGCAAACTACACGAAAACTGTCGTAGAAGCATGAAAAAATCGATTATTTCCACTATCGATGGTAGTTGGGAAATGCAAAGTCGGTCTTGGCCTTCCCGCTAACTTGGAGGATGTGCATGTAAATTTTGGTGCAAATCCGTCGAAAATTGCGGCCGTGCATTCGTTACACGCACACACACATCCTGCTTTTATATATATATATATATATATATATATGTATATATATATATATATATATATGTGTGTGTGTGTGTGTGTGTGTGTGTCTGTCTAGAGGATTAATATAAATTTTGTTACTTAGCTGATTACTGTTATATTCCGAACCACGATTTTAGAGTTTCGTAGTATATTCTTCATGAAATAATTGGAGAATGAAAGCTTTATACAGTTTTAATGATTCGTTACTGACTTAAATTTTGTTCCCTTCGTTTCTAAATTATATTTACTGTAGAACAATTATATATATATATATATATATATATATATATATATATATATATATATATATATATATATATATATATATATGCAGGGTGGAGTAATATATAGCGGCTCTGATTGAGGAATTCCAGTTCGAAAAACTTGGTAATCCGTATGTGCAATCCCAAAGAGGATGAAATCCTGAGATCTCAATGTAAATCCAGAGCTAATATTTAAAAGAAAAACAGACCACTTTAAGGTACCATTATGATAATTTATTTCACCAGATCCCTTTTAAAGGACACCGGATCATCAAATAGCACTTCCAAAAATGAAACTAAAACATAATATATATATATATATATATATATATATATATATATATATATATATATATATATATATATATATATATATGTTAAAGAAAAAAATGTTTTGTTTTTGTTTCATAGTAAGGGATTATTTTTTTTTTTTTTTATAAAGGTAATTTTTTTTATAAACGTATTTTTTTTCTATAAAGGCAATTTACATTAACCAAAAAAAAAAAGCCTTAGACATAAGCGTCTATCTTTTTAAATTTGGATTTTTTAATGTAACCATAACAACAAAAACATTTCGATTTCATTTTTGCCTTGAAAAAGTCGGAAAACGAAACGCGTCGGCAAAATCTAAGATCTTTTTTCCACTTGTCATTTGATGCCAATCTGTCTTGTCCACAGAATTCATCTGGGAATTTAACTATATATATATATATATATATATATATATATATATATATATATATATATATATATATATTTTCAGTTTTCTTTTTGAATTTGTAGGTCTGATGAATTGGATGGTATTTACGATTCCAATGGAATAAATTACGACCATGGAATATTAGTGTTTAAGCCTTTTATTACACATATATATATATATATATATATATATATATATATATATATATATATATATATATATATATACATACTCATACCAATATATAGATTTGTAAACATCATACACAATCCCTAAAGAATTAAAAGATAACATACACTTAACCCACACATCCTCCACCCAGTAACCAATAAAACTCAAAATGACCAAGAAGAAAAAATCTGCGACTCATAAATCTCCTTTGCCTCTATCTTAAAACCAACTCGACTGACAAAAAATTAGATTAAAAAAAAACAAATGAAAACTACAGGTAGAATTCATTTTCTTCTTAAACAGTCATTCACTCCTGTAGTTCACTGCTCCTAACAAGCAGAATTTTTCTCTCCTGAATTATTTTTTCTCCAGATGATAGGCATGCTGGCCGAAACTCATCGAGGAATCTAACTGAAATAATAAACAAAAATAATATTAATATACAACCCAAAGTGTCTAAAAATCTTAAGTTTTTAATAATTTTTTGTTGTTCAAAACACACACGCAAACACACACACACACACACACATATATATACATATACACACACATATATATATATATAATATATAAAACTTACACAGACACACACACACACACACACATATATATATATATATATATATATATATATATATATATATATATATATATATATGTATGTATATGTATATGTAAGTTTTATTCAAAAAGAAAGCGCCGACTGTATCGACTTCCGGTCTGATGAAAAAGCCAGTGTCAGTAATGTCGGCTTTCTGGTAAAATTTGATCAATATTTTGCAATTAAACTACGGCGGGCTTCTGTCAAGCAAAACTGATGGTTCACGAATGGCTGGAGTTTGCGTACCTTCTTCTAGCGCCCCTAGGCTTCCATAAAAGGAAAAGCTATATATATATATATATATATATATATATATATATATATATATATATATATATATATATATATGTATGTATATTTGAAGTCAATAGATAAAATAAAGTTCAATGACTTATCTTCCAAATCAGAGTCACGTAGAAATACATCCCCACACCATGATTAATATAAATCAATTCTTAACTCTTATTTATTTTACCCCAGATGTGCGGATCTATGTCCGTGAAACCAATTTGATATTAAGGTTATATTATTTAATCGTGGATTTCCTCTTTGGTACAGATATTTTATAAATGGATTGGGGCAGTTTCGTCATTTTATAGTTGAAATGGCTAGACGTAACCGTAACTGTCACATTACTGTGGAACTCTGCAGTGGCTTCTTGGTTACCAGTCAACTTTGATCATCAAAAATTTATGGTAATGTCAAACGTTATCTTCTGCTAAATATGCCTGAGCAAGTGCCTGCAGAGGAGTTTTCCTTGCTACCCTACCAGAAGGGAATATTAGCAAAATATCTCAGGACCTACGTTGTTTGTAATTTTTTTTATTAATGGCCGACCTGTATTCCTCAGTTTTCAAATCTGTATATATGCTGATGACCCATTATTTACTCATATCATTGTAACTCTGATCGGCTTGATAAAGTCAAATTGGTAGATTATCTTATATAGTACCTACAATCTGTTGTTAACTGGGGCAAGAAATGACTTCTGTATGTTATTCCTTTCACAGCGCTTAAAAATGGCTTCATTCAAATGAATCATGTAGGTGCCATGTATTCTAAGAAACAGGACTCAAAATAAACCTTTTTCCAAACAGAAACTATGATCTTACAATTTAGAAAGAAGAGCGCAATGTCACGTACATTGATAAAGAAATTTAGCGCGTTGAATTAATAAATGCTTAAATAACTCGGCGTATGGCTCTGTTATAACAAATTTAATATTGTAGTTAAGGAAATTGAACGTAGAATAGGCTCCGCTAGGGATAGTTTCACTCAACACAACTAGTTGCTACAAAACCTAAACATTAAGCTACAAAAACTCGAATGTTATGCTTAAATAGACTCGTCAGATTGAAAACTACACGTGGATGACATATATGGCGCCCAAACCGTTAAGAAATATCTAAACTGTGAGCACATGCCATCTCTTGATGAAAGATGAAAGCAAAGACAACTGGCGAGGACTGGCGCTGCACAATCGCATACAAAGAACTACAGCAAATAACATAAATCGCATCACTTGAAGACTTTTAACCACAGCGATAACTAAAATGGATGTAACGTGTAATTCGAAGAGAAAATAATGGAATGATGCTGACATTGCAATCTACTTCAAACAATGTTTCGGAAAGACATCCCAGTCAAAGAGCGATTACACATAGCCAGAACTATACTCTATATGACTGCTTTTCTCATGATTAAACATAGCTTTGTTCAAATGACGCATGTAGATGTCAGTGAGGATCATCCTTGTTTGAACCTTGTGGAATTTCCTCAACAGCAGCGATTTAATGGATAACACATATAACATGAAGAGAAGATAATGGGATGATCGATATATTGACGTTCCATACTACTTCAAACAAAAGGTTAGGAAGGAAACTGTCATCACTATGGGAAAGAACAATAACAACAGACTTGATTATTTTATTTTCCTGATAAATTATTTAAATAGAAATATTTTATAAATTTCAAGTGATGGTAACACTGGCCGCTCGCTCAATGAATGCCGATTATTAGTTAATTGCTAACTGTTCATACTACACAGTGCCGATACTATTAGGATTGCTATAGAATGATCTATCTACTTTTAGATTTCTCAATTCCTCGCTGTTGAACAGCATCTAAAATTAACATCTGTGGTGACAGGTTTAATACTTATTGGTATTGTAGCAATTGCCAGTTAACTTACTCGATATTCTTCACCTTATCCGGCTATAATTTAGACCATTAAACTATTTTAGGGAACGGGTATTTTCTAGGTATTTTGGGAATGCCAGAATGAAAATATAATGGAAGTGTTTAAGACCAACGAAGCTATATTCTTAATACGCAAAAGTGTCGTTTCCTAGAATGTTATTTTTGCTTTTGTGTTCTTTCTGTTTTTGCTGTCTCGATGTTCTTTACTAAAAAATGATGAAAATGATTTTCAATAATAGTGTGGCTTCTCGAATGCTATCCAAAATGAAGAAAGATGAATGGTAAATGATAGAAAAAAATAATAAAATGTATGGCAATTAATTCGTGATTTCAGAAGAATCGAAGACGTGAAGATCCGGTGGAATGGTGGAAGCTGAAAAGAAAAGAAACGAAAAAAAGAAAGAAAGAAAGAAAGAAAGAAAGAAAGAAAGAAAGAAAGAAAGGCAGGAAGAAAGAAAGAAAGAAAGAAAGAAAGAAAGAAAGCGATTGTGTCTCTGAATGCTGAGATAGAAAGAATGAAAAAAGAAAGTGGTTATAGCTGAACGTGTAAGGAAATAAAAAAGACAGAAAAAGAAAGAAAGAAAGAAAGAAAGAGATTATATCTAAATTTATAAAAAATAGAATGCGAAAAAGAAAAATAGAAAATATATGGCAATTAATTCACCACTTTAGTAGAAGCGAAGAAGCTAAAAGAAAGAAAGAAAGAAACAAAGAAACAAAGAAAGAAAGCGGGAAATTAAGAAAGATAGAAAAGTAGAAAAAAGAGAGTCTAAAGAAAACCTGAAAGAATGCATGCTCGAAATAAAGAAAGAAAAAAGAAAGAATAACAAAATGCGAAAAAAGACAGAAAGAAAGAAAAGGAGAAAGAAAGAATAGCGAAAAAGAAAGAATAAAACGTGAAAGAAAGAAAAAAAGAAAGTAAAAAAGAAATAATATACAGAAAGAAAGAAAAAGAATAACGAAATGCGAAAAAGAAAAAATAGGAAAAGGAGAAAGAAAGAATAAGAGAAAGAAAAAAGAAAGAAAGAAAGAAAGAAAGAAAGGAGAAGAAAAGAGAAAAAGAAACGCAAAAAAACGAAAAAGGGAAAGAACAAAAAGTGAGAAAGAAAGAAAAGAAAGACAGGAAATCAAAAGAAGAAGAAAAGTGAGAAGGAAAGAAAATCGAGAAACATAGAAAAAAGAAAAGAATAAAAAGCGAGAAAGCAAGCATGAAAGAAAGAATAAGAAAATGAGAAAGAAAGAAAGAAAGAAAGAAAGGAACAATGAAAACCATGACAGAAACAAAGGAAAGAAAGAAAAAACGAGGAAGAAAGAAAGAAAAGAAAGCGATTAAAGAAAGAAAGAAAGAAAGAAAGAATGAAAGAAAGAAAAAAGAAAAGAAAGAAAAAGAAAGGAAGTGATTTTTCACTTCCTTTCTTTCGATAAAGAAAAAAAGCGATAGAGAAAGAATAAGAGAGCGAAACAAAAATGAAAAATGACAGTGCCATAGAAATTTAAAAAAAAAAAAGGAGGAAAGAAAGTAAAAATAAAGAAAGAAATATTAATTTAAAAAAGAAAACAAAGAATTCGATGAGATTTCGAAAATTATCAACCGGGCCAACAAAGGATTTGAAAACGAAATATTTGATGATTGGTCAGTGAATCCGGACGAGGAATTTTGATCATGCCACTACTATTTGTAAATAAAACAGAAGGAATGAGATACTAAATTAACGACGACTACAAAATTAAGAAATAAAAATAGTTAGAAAGGAAGAAACAAAAAGCATATGGAATATAAATTAGGAAGCATGATTTGTTTTTTACTACTTATCAACGCCTCTGTGGCTCAATTAAAGCGGCCCTCTATTTAACCATTGACCGTGCTTGATCACATCAGTTTTCGTGATGTTGTTACAGTTCAAACATGGCCTCCCCGCTAGCAGTGTTCACTGATGAGGTAAAAAGAGCAGTGATGCGTTTCTGAAGAGAACACGTTGAATCATCAATAATAACTGGCCGGTTCACCATTACCATCTTTCGAGCTTGCAAATTCTTCTCATTAGTAGTGGAGGTTGGCTTGTGTCCTGTTCTTTCTTCGTGCGTCACTCTTCTCCAGCCACATTTAAGCTTCTCGATCCACTTTTCTGCCCCGTGGTGCACTGCCGCCGTATTAAAAAAAATTCCGATGAATTTCAGCCACTGACACTGTTCTTTGTTCCTTCTTGGTATACACTGCTAGCGGAGCGGCCATGTTTGCACTGTAATAGCAGCAAGAAAACTCACGAGATCAAGCTCAAACTTTGAACATGTGTCCAGATAAATGCCAACTATATGCACTCATGAGCAGAAGGGACTGTGACAAACCTAAAGGTACGCTATAGCGAAATTGTTTTTTTACTTGCTCTCGTATATATAAAAAAAGAAATATAATTTGAAAAAAAGATAAGAAAGAATTCGAAGAGTTTTTGAAAATTATTTAAACGTTGACCAGGCTCGGCGTTGCTTAACTTTTATAATCGTGAGAGAACCTGTGTTTTAAGCATGATTTGAACGGGGACGAATAAGAAAGAACATATGTGAATTAGAAATAAAAGAAAGAACAGAGAGACAGACAAACAGAAATAAAGAAAAAAGAAAAATAAAGACAAAAGGAAAGAATATATAAGATATGTTCTTTTGTCTTCCATTAGTATGGCTGATGCTAACCGCCAGGAGAGTTAAACATTGCGCCTTTTAAGACAAACGTTTTCCGCTGACATAACCTGGAAAGAATATCTTGAATAAATTGCTAGGTTCCTTGCTAGGAAAGTTGGTTCACAGTCCCACAAGAAAATTTTTATCACCAGAATCTAGCTTACATATTTATTCGTCTTTGCTTTGAATATTGCTGCCACATCCGGTCTGTTGTCCCTGTTATATATTTAGAAATTCTTGATAAAATCCAAAGAAGAATATGCAATGTCATTGGTCTTGACCAGACATCTCGGCTTCAGTCACTTTCACACCATCATTCCTTTTATTTATAAGTCTACCGTTCGCCCTTGCTTTGAATATTGCTGACGCATAAGGTCTGGTGCCAATGCTATATATTTAAAGATTCTTGATAAAATCCAAAAAAGAATCTGCAATGTTATTGGTTCTGACTTGGCATCTCGGCTTTATTCTCTTTCAAAACGCCGTAACATAGCTTCCCATTTCCTTTGCTATAAATGCTTTCGTGCTAATTTTTCTGATGATTTTTCTGCTATGGTAACTAGACTTTAGGAATTTAAGTGCAGTACTAGTTTGGCTGCAAGGTGCCATTATTTCGCACTTGAAATAGTTAGATGGAACCGTAAGTTTTATGCTAACAGTTTCTTCTATCGCACTTCTCGCTTTTGGAACTCACTTCCGGTTACTTGCGTCCCTGTCAACTTTGATCTCCTAAAATTAAAATGCAACATCAATCGTTATCTCATGTCTTCTTAATTCTTGTTTTTATTGTCCTCTCTACTTAGTAATGTCTTCTTCCCATATTCTCTTACACTCGGTAACCCATTGCGTCTTAGTGGCTTTATAGCCCTGATTTAGATGAAATGATACTGCTAATTCTTTACTTGAAGAGGGTAATATTTAATTTCAGAGTTCAAGTGGAGATATTAGAAGTATAGTATGGAATAGACTTTGAAAAAAAGTGGAAACCTAATCCTTGTAAGAAAACAAAGGATTAACCTCCTCTTCTGTTCAAAAGACGGAGAGGAGTGTGAACTGGACGTTAGGTGAACCTATCTAAAGAGGCAGACAATAAGAAAGACCTGAGATACAAATTAGAAAGAATGGACATATAAGCATTAGAAAGAAAGAAACAAACAAACAAGAAAGAAAGAAAGAGTAAACGAAATTAAAAAACAACATAAGAAAGAAAGAAAGAAAGAAAGAAAGAAAGAAAATAAAAAACAACGAAAGAAAGAAAGACAGAGAAAAAAAATTAAAAAATAGCATCAGAAAGAAAGAAAGAAAGAAATTAAAAAACAATAAAAGAAAGAAAGAAAGAAAGAAAGAAAGAAATTAAAAAACAAAATAAGAAAGAAAGAAAGAAAGAAAGAAAGACAGGGAAAAGAAATTAAGAAATAGCATAAGAAAGAAAGAAAGAAAGAAAGAAAGAAATTAAAAAACAACATAAGAAAGAAAGAAAGAAAGAAAGAAAGAAAGAAAGACAAAAGAAAGAAAGAAATTAAAAAACAAAATAAGAAATAAAGAAAGAAAGACAGATAAAAGAAATGAAGAAATAGCATAAGAAAAAAAGAAAGAAAGAGAAAAGGAAATTAATAAATTCTACAAAAATAGAAAAAGAAATTAAGAAATAAGCTATGTGTATAAGAAAGAAATATATAACATGATATATAAATTAGAAAAAAAAAATGAAAGAAAGAAAAAAAGAATGATAAAAGAATATTAATTATGAAAAGAAGAAATCCTGGTGAGAAAGAAAAGAATAAAGTTAGAAAATCCGATTCTTGATAGAACATCAGAAATGTGTTTTGTTTTTGCTTTGTTTTTGTTTTTGTTTTTTTGTTTTTTTTTTTGTCTAATTGCAAATCTTGGCAAAAGGCAGAAGCAAAAGCACAACACCGAACTGGTACCAGGTAGAAAATGTTGATACAATGAAATCGAAAAATTTGAGACTGAACGAAATCTTCAAAATAAGAAACAATGATCGAACGACGGAATTAGTTTTATTATGAAAGAAAAACAAAAAAAAAGACACATTAATTCTTTCGAATCATTCTACTGAGCCAGCTTTTAAAAGCGACTCGAATCAGCACCAAAAATTGCTTTTCGGATAATTGTCTCAGGCTGGATCAATTTGATCTATTTTTCATCTTCCCAATACAAATGTCGCCTTATTTTGGTCTCTACAAATTAAATGCTAAATAACTTCTTTTTTTTTTAAGTGCCTCCTCTGTTGTTTGGACAGCTAATAAAGATGTGTATTCTTGAAGATATTTTATGGGTTGGACAACATCAGACATCAGATCAAGTATTGTTAGGGTTATCAGATTGTTGAGAAAGTCACCGCTATGAATTATGGGTCAAGCAACTAAGGTAGAACCAAGGCTGAATCGTATAAAACTGTATCTAGAATCAGTTTATCAGTTCTTCTGTTAAGGTATTTGAAAATTAATTACATATCTCACCACTATCAATTATGCCGGTTGACATTTTTTCGGACCAAATGTTGTCAGGCAATGGACCTGATGTTTCTGGGCTATTTTTTTCACGCTGAATCTAAAAATCAAGGTTATTTTTTGCCATAACATCACGTTTTCTCAGTACATATAATTTCTATTACCGATATGAATTATGAGTCTACCAGCCAAGATAGAACCAATATTGGATGGTAACAAATTACGTCTGACATAGGATGCAAAAGCATGTCTAAGGTTCATCTGTCCCTGAACGTCTCAAGAGAATTGGGGAAAAAGGCAAAGATAGAAATACGTTTCCCTCTTAGGAATAAAGAACATTTGAAAGACATTATTGAATTGGAGCGACGTCAAACCGCCAGAGATCGGATGTAAAAATATGTCAAGTTCAACTGTCCACGAGCGTCACAAGAGAATTGAGGAAACAGGCAAAGATGGAAATATGCGTTCTTCCTGAAGTTTCACTTGACAACCGGATACAATGTCCCATCTGCTACAGTAGTCTTTGGACCAACAATATCATATGTTCACTTTTGCATCGTATTTTAACGATATGAATTATGAATCTACCAACCAATACAGAACCGAGATTGAATGGTAACAAACTAAATCTAGAATTAGTTGACCATCTCCTTTATTATTCTCTTTGGAAACTAATTACGTATTTCACCGTTATTAATTATGAGTCAACCAACCATAGCAGAACCAAAATTGAATGGCAGGAAACAGTGCCAAGAATAAGTTTATCATCTCCTCTATTTGAGAGTCCGGAAAGTAATAACGTATTTCATCTCAATGAATTATGTCTAAACCAACCAAGGTACGACCAAGATTGGATGGTAGAAAAATGTATCTAGAATTAGTTTATCAACTCTTCTATTAGAATGTTTAAAATGTAATTATGTGTTTTGGAGAGGATTATCACGTCTTGTATTAATCTGTCGAAAAAGTAATTACCTATTTCACTGCTATGAATTATGGGTAGACCAACCAAGGTACGACCAAGATTGGATGATAGGAAAATGTATCTAGAATTAGTTTATCAACTCTTCTATTAGGATGTTTAAAATGTAATTATGTGTTTTGGAGAGGATTATCATATCTTGTATCAATCTGTCGAGTCGGTAATTAGGTATTTCACCGCTATGAATTATGGGTGGACCAAAAAAGGCAGAACTAAGATTGAATGGTAAGAAACTACGGCTAGAATTAGTTGACCATCTCTTCTATTAGACTTCGTCATTGATTACGAGTCAATCAACCATAGCAGAATTCAAACTGAATGGTAAGAAACCATGTCTTGAATAGGTCTATCCTGTCGAGAAACTAATTACGTATTTCACCGCTATGAATTATGGGTAGACCAATTAATTCAGAAGCAAAGTCGAGTTGACGGATACTGCGTCTAGAATTAGTTTCATATCCCTTCTATATTTGTAAAGTAATTGATTATTTCAACTTTACGAATCATACTGATTTTCGAAGCGTAGACTAGATGTAGTACAAGGCTAAACGTATGGTGAGGATCGAATTAACCATTCAGCTGTAAATGATCTATCGAGAAAAGCTTTCTAAACATTACGACCCGCCGAAGTGCCCCACCGGTATGAATTATGATTCAACTAAATGGGAAGCAAGATCAAATATTAAGAAACGATGTCGAGAATTAGTTCATCATTAGCGTGTTCGTAATGATAGCAATAATGATAATCGTAAAATTATCCATTTCCTTATTACTGCGGTGGCCTCCCTTTAAAGAGACTATGTTTGACTCTTCCGCCTACTATAAAATTAGTAAGAGAGAAGGACTTGGGGAAACGGTGCTCCAAACCGTTCATGACTGACAAACTCTCCAACTCGGCGGAGAGTAACCCGGAAGAAATTTTGCCGGAGGGCAAAGTTTCATCCGGGTTGGTAGACACGCCCTGAACCCGCTTATGCGGGTTCTGAGGGAATATTTTTGGCCGAGCCTACGGGCTCGGAGAACCCACGATAAACTCGGCTTTGTGCCACATACGACCCACGTGGGGGGTCGTTAAATATACCGTTGCTCCAAACCGTTTAACCGTCAAAATATCTGCCTTGAGCAAACAGAAACCTGGACGAGGCTTTGCCGAAGGCCAAAGTTTCTCCCGGGGAGGTAAACAGACCCTGAACCCGTTTATACAGGTTTTAAGGGAATATTTTTGGCCGAGCCTACGGGTTCGGAGAACCCACAGTAAACACGGCCTTGTGCCACATACATTCATTATGAGGGCTGTTAAATATTAACAGTCGAATAGATTGTTCTACCGGCTGCAACAGTTCACCGCTGCTGTCGAACTCTTTGCCTTTGGGCAGAGAGGAACCTGGATGAGACTCGGCCCTTCGGCACAGTCTCGACCGGGAAAGTAGACAGACCCGAACCCGCTTATGCGGCTACTACAGGGATTTTTTGGCCGCCTCCACCGGCTCGGATGACCCACGTTAAATTCGGCCTTGTGCCACATCTACCCTCTTGGGTGAGGGCTGCTAAATATTAACAGTGGAATAGATTGAACGCTGATCAACAGATACACACTCACTAGTCGTGTAATACTCTTCTGTTGTACTTACTTTATTAATATATGATATGTAAGCAAGACTTGTTTTGTTATTTCTTTAACCATTTACTTGGTCACAACACTTATATGGAAACTTTTGTTATTCACTGACCAGACGGTCGGTGGTACTGTCGGTTTAAATTTATAAATTTAAATGATTTTTCCGGAAAATAAACTGCTCTAGACTGTTGTTATTGTTCTTTCCACTACTGATTGGAGTTTCTTTCCTAATCTTTTGTTTAGAGTCGTGTGGGATGTCATCATATCGATTAGTAAAGAACATAGAGACATAAAATAATATAACAGAAAGAATACGGAAGCAAAAATAACTAACTGCTTCTAGGATGTGACACATTTTGGGAATTAATATAACTCGACGAGAGTATGGGTTCAAGACATCCGTATACTGCAAGCCTGCATTCACCGGACAATAACTCAAATCCATCTCTCATCATCCATAAAGTGTAAAGAAAGGGATCGTCCGCTGCTTACAACATCGAGCAAAAGTCATAAGTGGCGAACCAGACACATATGAACAAGAAATGGTCAGGACAAGCAGTACCCTACAACGTAACAACTACCCCGGGTACATGGCAGCTTCTCTGGGGTAGAAAGATACAAGATGATAACAAGACTCGGAAAACAGCTACGTCTGAATTTCTGCAACTTATAAAACTAATGACTCAGCAACATACCTTTTTTTTACCTGTGCTCCTATTGCAATTTTTCTATTATTATTATATTTTTTTTTTACCAGAGCTTATATTGCAATTTTTGTTGTTACTCATTGCTTTTCTCGAGCACTTCTTATTGCTGGTTCCTATATTGTATTTATTTCTATGCTTGGTCCCTATGCGAAGGGAATATCGGAGAAAATACAAAAGATCTATGGTTCATATAACAACCTTCAAAAGTGGTTCAATGCTTCGCAGACATCTCTTCCAAGTATGACCAAACATAGAGGAGAGCTTGACTAAGGATTGTGAGTACGCCACTCCGTGCAGATGTGCTGACAAATATAAAGGAGAAACAGGCCACCCCTTAAGGTAACACTGCAAGAACACCGTAAAGCGATAACACGAGAAGAAATAGAAATATCAGGCGTAGCTGACCATATATAGAGGGCAAAAGGAAGATCACTGCCTCCTGTGGGATGAGGTTGAAATAATAGACAGAGAACATCACTGGAAAATACAAAAACTTAAGGAATCAGCACATATGCTAGGTCACAAAAATATCCTGAGCCGACCAAGCATAGAAATGAATACAATATGGGTAGCAGTAATAAAGAGTGCTAGAGAAAAGCAATGAGTAACAACAAAAATTGCAATATAAGCTCTGGTAAAAAAAAGTATAATAATAATAGAAAAATTGCAATAGGAGCACAGGTAAAAAAAAAAAAAAGGTTGCTGAGGCATTAGTTTTATAAGTTCTAGAAATTCATACGCAAATGTCCACAGAGACACATGGCCCAGTGGATAAAGTCGCATTGACTAGAGCCCAAAGAGTTGTGAATTCAATAATTGGCAACAACTCAACTTGATTTTCCCTATACCTCAACTTGGACAGTTGAGTAAAAAGGAAATAACTGATACATCCGGAAGAGGCATAACACGTGGAACAAGAAGAATCTACCACGGTGGACGAAATAAAAGGCAAGGGCGTTGTGAATATGGCAATATGAGGATAACATGGGATAATGGAAGCTACGTTGGTCTTAAACACGACCATAATACTGGCATTTTCTGAAATACTGTCGAAAATAGTTTAATAGGCTATCTTAGCTGGATAAGGTGAGGAATATCTACTAAGTTAACTGACATAACCTCTTCCATTTTTTTTTTTTTTTTCGTCTCTAATATTTCACAGGATGTTCGCGTCTTCGCTTCTTCTGAAATCATAAATTGCCATACAGTTTCTTTTTTCTTTCTTTCTCGCTTTTCTTCCTTTTCTTTCTTTCTTTCTTTCTTTCTTTCATTCTTTCTTTCCCGTTTGTCTATTATTTCTCCCTTGTCTTTCTTTTCTTTCTCTCTCTCTCTCTCTTTTCTTTTTTTTCCTTTTTTTCTTTCTTTTTTTCTTTCTTTCTTTTGCGTTTTCTTATTATTTCTTCCTCGATTTTCTTTCTTTTTTTCTTTTCTTACTTTCTCGTTTTTCTTTATTTTCTGTCTTTCTTTTGGATTTTATTATTTATTTTACTTTTTCCCTTCTTTCGTGCATCCTTTCTTTCAAATTTTCTTATTCTTTCTTTCTTCCTTTTCGTCTTTCTTTATTTCTTCCTTTTCGTCTTTCTTTATTTCTTTCTTTCTTTCTTTCTTTCCCGTTTGTCTATTATTTCTCCCTTGTCTTTCTTTCTTTTCTTTCTCTCTCTCTCTTTTCTTTTTTCCTTTCTTTTTTACTTTCTTTTTTTCTTTCTTTCTTTTGCGTTTTCTTATTATTTCTTCTTCGATTTTCTTTCTTTTTTCTTTTCTTACTTTCTCGTTTTCTTTATTTTCTGTCTTTCTTTTGGATTTTATTATTTATTTTACATTTTCCTTTGTTTCTTTCTTTCTTTTTCCACGTTTTCTTATTCTTTCTTTCTTGCTTTCTTTTGCATTTCCTTAGTCTATCTTTCTTTTTTTCGTTCTTTCTTTTTTTAATGTCGTGCATCCTTTCTTTCAAATTTTCTTATTCTTTCTTTCTTCCTTTTCGTCTTTCTTTCTTTCTTTATTTCTTTCTTTCTTTCTCCGCTTGTGAATTAATTTTCCTATATTTTATATTTTTATATTTTTTCTCATTCTATTTTTTATAAATTTAGATATAATCACTTTTTTCTTCCTTTCTTTCTTTTTTCTTTCTTTCCAGATTCTTACCCAGTAAGATATATTCACTTTCTTTCTTTTTCTTTCTTTTTTCTTCTTTCATTCTTTCTTTCTTTCTCCCTTTTTCTGTCTTTTTTCTTTCTATTTTCTTACACATTCTGATATAATCACTTCTTTTATCTCGTTATTTCTGTCTCTCCATTCAGAGACACAATCGCTTTCTTTCTTTCTTTCTTTCTTTCTTTCTTTCTTTCTTTTCAAACACATAATCTCTTTTTTTTTTTCGTTTCTTTTCTTTTCAGATTCCACCATTCCACCGGATCTTCACGTCTTCGATTCTTCTGAAATCACGAATTAATTGCCATAAATTTTATTATTTTTTTCTATCATTTACCATTCATCTTTCTTCATTTTGGATAGCATTCGAGAAGCCACACGATTATTGAAAATCATTTTCATCATTTTTTAGTAAAGAACATCGAGACAGCAAAAACAGAAAGAACACAAAAGCAAAAATAACATTCTAGGAAACGACACTTTTGCGTATTAAGAATATAGCTTCGTTGGTCTTAAACACTCCGATTATATTTTCATTCTGGCATTCCCAAAATACCTAGAAAATACCCGTTCCCTAAAATAGTTTAATGGTCTAAATTATAGCCGGATAAGGTGAAGAATATCGACTAAGTTAACTGGCAATTGCTACAATACCAATAAGTATTAAACCTGTCACCACAGATGTTAATTTTAGATGCTGTTCAACAGCGAGGAATGGAGAAATCTAAAAGTAGATAGATCATTCTATAGCAATCCTAATAGTATCGGCACTGTGTAGTATTAACAGTTAGCAATTAACTAATAATCGACATTCATTGAGCGAGCGGCCAGTGTTACCATCACTTGAAATTTATAAAATATTTCTATTTAAATAATTTTTCAGGAAAATAAAATAATCAAGTCTGTTGTTATTGTTCTTTCCCATAGTGATGACAGTTTCCTTCCTAACCTTTTGTTTGAAGTAGTATGGAACGTCAATATATCGATCATCCCATTATCTTCTCTTCATGTTATATGTGATATCATCAAATGAGCTGAATTCTCTTATTTGTTACGGTTCTTTGTGATTATGTAGCGCCAGACCCCGAGGATCAAACAAGGATGATCCACCCTAACATCTAGATACGTCATTTGAACAAAGCTATGTATAATCATTAGAAAAGCAGTCATATAGAGTATAGTTCTGGCTATGTGTTTTCGCTCTTTGACTGGGATGTCCTTCCAAAATATTGTTTAAAGTAGTCTGGAATGTCAGCATTATTTTCTCTTCGAGTTGCAGGTTCCATCCATTTAGTTGTCGCTGATTTCTGATATTTGCTATAGATATTTGCATGCGATTGTGCAGCGCCAGTCCTCGACAGTTGTCTTTGCTTTCATCTTTCATCAAGAGATGGCATGTGCTCACAGTTTAGATATTTCTTAACGGTTTGGGCGCCATATATGTCATCCACGTGTAGTTTTCAATCTGACGTGTCTATTTAAGCATAACATTCGAGTTTTTGTAGCTTAATGTTTAGGTTTTGTAGCAACTAGTTGTGTTGAGTGAAACTATCCCTAGCGCAGCCTATTCTACGTTCAATTTCCTTAACTACAATATTAAATTTGTTATAACAGAGCCATACGCCGAGTTATTTAAAGCATTTATTAATTCAACGCGCTAAATTTCTTTATCAGGTTACGTGACTGATATGTCCCGGAAAGGGATATATTTGATCGAAGGAAGACAAGTGGGTTTGGCTACTGTAACCAAGTTGTGCACGGTAGCAGTAATCGACTGGTACTCGTCGTAGTCACAGATAGTAAGTGTAGACCAATAAGATAGTCAATGGCGTAATCCAATGGGCGTCGTCATAGACTTAAACTCTGTCGTACCTACTCGTCCGTCTGTATTTATGTCGGACACCAGCCAATTATATTCCAGTGAGGGGGAACTCAGGTGTATGCATATTCCATTATATCAGTGACATTACATCGTTCTAATTTCTAAGATCTTAGTTTCTGTTTGGGAAAGGTTTATTTTGAGTACTATTTTTTAGAAGACATGGCACCTACATGCTTCACTTGAATAAAGCTATTTTTAAGCGCTGTGAAATATGCAGTATAGTTTCCTGGGCGGTGTTGACATCTATTCCTAACATCTATATCAAAGTCTCTATCTCGCTTGGATATTTAACAATATGGCTCAAATACTTCTTTGTGGATGTTAATTTTTTTTTTTTTGCTTCACAATTATTCTTAGCCCAACTGCGAATACCGAAATGATCGGTCACTTTCCGCTGTCCACCTCTCTGTCTGCGGGCACAGGTGCAGCTGCGGAAAAATAAATACTGTGATGTGTTCCGGGCTACACCCACTGATTATACTAGAGACTAGCAGCATGGCTCAGCGTTGCCTGTGCTTGATTCAAAAATTGTACGACTCATACAGCAATCGCTATCACTTGACTTAAAATATTTTTGCCCTTCTTTGCCTTTAAAGGAGTGCCCTTTGCCGTGCTGATGTTGCTACATGCCTTACTTCTTGCCTATCTCACACTGCGAATTTTTTCTAAGCTCTATACTAAACATTAAATCTGTTACGAAAAAAGAACTAAACAAAATGAACACAAAACGATCAGCTTTAAAAAAGGACTCGTAACTGGAAAAACCGAATGAAAAAAGAATGTTAACAACAAATACTTTTTCACACCCAACCAAATTCTGCGGAATCAGAATCAACGTTGAGTTTAAGCAAGCGAATTGGACAATTGGAGTAAGTGCCATGCAGATTTAAATTTTTCCCACTTGTGACGAATGCAGCTACCGATATTTTATTTTTTTTTGCATGCTAGCATGCTAGTTAACATTCGTGTCAGTCAGCTGTTGGCTCTCAGTGTGGCCAATAGAATCTTCCTGCCTATTGGTGGCAGCCAGCTATAGGCTCTCACTCTGGCCAGTAGAAAATGGCCTCAAACTACATGAAAACTGCCATAGAAGCATGAAAAAATCGATTATTTCAACTATCGATGGGAGTTGGGAAATGCAAGGTCGGTCTTCGCCTTCATGCTAACTTGGAGCATGTGCATGTAAATTTTGGTGCAATCCGTCGAAAATTGCGGCCGTGCATTCGTTACATGCACACACACATCCTGCCTTTTATAGATAGAGATGAGAGGGCATTGCAACTGAGTCCAACGTAACTGACGGCTGCGTGGGCTCGGGTACCCCACATTAAACATGCCCTTGTGTCATATCCCCTCTCCGTGGAGAGACTTGAGTAAATACTTCCTATATCGTCCGTCTAGCTCCCGCCATTATAATCTGCAATGGAGGAAAAGCAAACGTGTTTATTTCTATTCGTTTGATATATAGTATGGATTGATCAATGATCAACCTATCACACCTACTCTTGTATATGCGCAGAATAAGGTCTAGAAAGAGATTAAATAGACCAGATCCCTCATTTCCACCTCATCATATACCTAATAAGGTTTTAAATGTTTCGGTATTAGGGCCCTCATTATCCATGTAAGTCTTTAGTTCTATCAGATCCAGATATTCTGTGGAGTAAGAGCTGAGGAATTTGTTTTCTAATGGATGCGAACTCTCTATTGATCTGGGCATATTCTACTGTGTGCTCAAAAAAGCGGTTATATATATCTTTTCTGGTGAGGTGCGCAATTTACTGGAATTTTTTGATAACATATATATCTTCAATGGCTCGGATGAAAGCCAAATTGGTTTGTGAAGATTTGATTTTTATAGAACGGTGCGAGATTATCCAAGAACAGTTAGGACAATCAGGTAAACTTGATTTATTTAGGAAACATATGAGAATAATCCAGAACCTATAATGGGTTCTGGGCATGACGATAAACTACATCCATGTTCTGGGTAAGACGATAAACTATGTCCAACAGCAAGGCCTCTCATCAGGAGGTTTTGAGGAGCGTGGAACCACCTCTTAATTGCTGGTGTTTACAGGTCCACCCTGACCCGGAGTGGTAGCACCTGTTAGGGTCCCAGCGTTGGGCAAATAGTTAACACCCAAACTTGGGTCAAAACACTATGAAAGTGTAAAAATAGATTTTAATATCAGAAATACTTTTTGTAAAAAGATTATTGCCAGCAATACAGTTTTGAAGAAAAAATATAACCTAAAATAGATTTGTGAAGGAAAAAAATATTACCAGCAACAAAAATTTTGTCGGCTTTAAATAACCTATTGAAGTTGATATGCCGTAAAACAAACCAAACCAAACTATCGCTATGAATCTATTTCAAAAATGTGTTGGCATTAAGTGGCTCATTGAGGGTGATATCATAAAACAAACCAAATCAAACCAAACCAGAACCTACATTGGCAAAAAAATGCCTTCGTACGGATAAAAAATGAATTCAATAAATATACAAAAATAAAAAGAGTCGTAAGACAAGGATGGCTCTTCTCGCCGGACTTTATTTCTTGAGAGAATTTGAAGTTTGACCATTCTTCTTTATTAGCGGTCACAATCTTAACAAATTAGGTATGCAGCCATAGAAAGGAACCTACAGTACCCCCTACTGAAGGCAGTGAATGAAAGCAAGAAAAGACTAAACATCAAAGGTAAAAAAACAGAATGTCTGGTTTTCTGCAAACGAAAGAGTCCAGGACGCAAATTAAAAACTGGAAATACCAAAATTATACAATATCAAAAATTTAAATATCTAGGAAGTATTTTAATGGGGAATATGACATAGAAATCTGAAAGTGTATTGTAATAGTGAAAGATGCCTTTCAAATGATAAGCAAGGTATTAAGAAACAGGAAAATTTCATTGGCAAAAAAAGAAAACTTTGCTGATGTGTGATGTAATATCGGTCCTCCTATATGACAATGAACGATGGACAATCTTCTCACAGAGGGAAAAGAGACTTGATGAAACAGAAAATGGTATCTACAGATTCTAAGAATTCCATGAACTGAACAGCAAATCGAGGTTTTAGAGAAAATGGAAACAAAATGGACACTTATGCGTAGCGACAGAAAGAGACAGTTGAAATATCTAGGTTACATAATGAAGAAATAGGAATATCTAGGTTACATAATGCGGGAAGAGAATTATTTATTTTTAGGAGGGGAAATGGTGTTAATCATTTTCTGGAGTAACTTCTCAAATTACACAGCAGACAACAAATATTGTCGGCTGAAATTTCAAAGCCTTAAGAGCGTTTGGGATACCGTCGCTGATTGGTTAATAAATGCTAATGTGAAAATTCAAATTGGACCCAGCTTTTTGCACCCAAAAAATCAATCAAGATGTATAGCGACATTGCATAAATCTAATGAATTTTTCTACAATTTTTAACGGGGCACCACAAATATATACCGGGTGTAACAGTAAGAAATTTCCAAATCGTGTAAAAACAAAATTGTTCATTTGTTAGATTATCCTTTAAACCGTTCTATCTTAGAAATGATTAAAGATATCTTACTGGAATTATCCGAGGTTTTTATAACACTATTGAACTCGAAGCAATAAGAATGTTTTATTACTCTCCAAGCTTAACAGAAGAATCGTGATGAAATCGATCATAAACGAAAATGACATGTTCGTCATTAATCAATTATAGCTAAGGATCGAAAGTTCATGAAGGCTTGAAATAAAGTTCAAATATATATATTATTTTCCAACTTATTCAAGACTCCCTTCGCCCTCTGTCACTTTCTAACTTTCTGTCATGGAGTAACAAAGTGTCTCACACGTTTTCATTTTTAAAGTCTTTTTTTCCTGCTCTTTGGACTGTCATAGCTGAAACTCCTCTCTCACTTACAAAACGTCTTATAGATTGAGTTAGATCTTTTCTAATTGATCTCTTTAGCTCTAAGATTAAATGATAAACCCTCTTCCTCCTGTGACCTCCTGATCCAGTTTTCCTCTCTACTGCTCCCTCTTTTTTAAACTTATTCAACATTCTCTCGGTGTTTTTTGAATGGGTTTTACAGATGGAAGTCAGAGTATGAACATTGGTACCATTACTGAAGGCCTGAATGATCTTTTTCCTTTCACCATTGCTAAGTTGTAAAGATATAGTGGGGCTATGACAAAATTATTTTAACCAGTTCCCTTTCTAGCTAAATAACTCAAAGGAATTTTCAGTGATTCTTACGACAAATGGTGTCAAGATAGCTAAATGTCTTATCTAAAATCCTGGAAAAAAGAAACTTAATTAGTTTAGTGGCTTTTTTAAACAATAGACAATTATACTGCTAGACATTTGGACAATTCTGCTGTTTCACACCGTATATTATGAGAGTCCCGTTTATCTAAGTTAAGAAGAATAACTTTGAATTTCCCCCACCTGGCAATATGGGCCCCGTTGATTTCAAGACAATGCACTACATGAGCTAAAACAAAACGAGAAAGCACGAAAAGGTAACAATATCGATTCAGTTGTTGCTCACTTTGTCTGCCTAGAGTGTGAGCGAGTCTGCCTGTCGAGTCATCAACGGGCCCAAGCTGACAGACCGTTGATTAACCACGAAACGTTGATTAACATCAATCATATGGCACGCGTGGCGCGCGGAAAAGTTTCCAAAAGTGGATCTGGCCTAACAAGCCACCTGAAAGTGCACTGTCTCTCTGGGACTGATGAAGACCGCAAATTAAACGAAACTACCGAAAGGTACTGTTTTTTATGAATGTGGAAAATATGTAATATATTTCCTGGGTTCAAAAGAAACAACCAACGTTCTGATGATCGACAATAAAAAATTGCGTTAAAAGCCAGTGATGTTTTGTCTATATCTCTGAGATGAGGTATTATGATTATTTGCACTCTTTACATTATTCGGAATGTTATCCTCATCTTCATTGCCATATTCACAACGTTTCGGCTGTTGTACGCTCCTTCTTTCTTCAGGTGATTGGATCTCTGAGATGAGGTATTATGATTACTAGCATTATGTACATTATTCGGACTGTTATCCTCATCTTCATTGCCATATTCACAACGTTTCGGCTGTTGTATGCTCCGTCCTTCTTCAGGTGATTGGATCTCTGAGATGAGGTATTATGATTACTAGCATTATGTACATTATTCGGACTGTTATCCTCATCTTCATTGCCATATTCACAACGTTTCGGCTGTTGTACGCTCCGTCCTTCTTCAGGTGATTGGATCTCTGAGATGAGGTATTATGATTACTAGCATTATGTACATTATTCGGAGTGTTATCCTCATCTTCATTGCCATATTCACAACGTTTCGGCTGTTGTACGCTCCGACCTTCTTCAGCTGATTGGATCTCTGAGATGAGGTATTATGATTAATTTTTCTATGTACATTATTCGAACTCTTATCCTCATCTTCATTGCCATATTCACAACGTTTGAATGTCGAACCGACCTCTTTATTTCGTCCACTGAGGTATATTGTTCTAATGCCACGTACCACGACTCTTCCGGACGTCTGAGTTATTTTCCTTTAATTCAAGTTTTGCTTCACCACTGCTGCGGAACTGATATTGAACCCATATGGATTGTTTACAAAACTGAGACGAAAACTGAATCAGGAGGTCACACCAGAAGAGGTATCATCATTTTAACTTAGAGTTAAATACATTCTTATTGTTCAAAGTAAAGTTCATTGTGGGTCTAGTCACTGGATTTAACCAACGTCTTTATCCACTGGGCCATGTGTCCTCAAGGACACATTACAGCCCGAATAATGTAAATGATGCAAGTAATCACTAATGGTCATGCTATGGTAATTATTATTATTATTATTATTATTATTATTATTATTATTATTATTATTATTATTATTTTAATTTTATTTTACATTCATCGCCCTTCAGGTCGATGAGTGTACTCAATGATCTTCAACAAAAGCATTTATTGGGATGGAACAAAATTCGTAGTCTTTTTCAAAGGCTTGCTATTAAACGCATGGTTTTGTTTCACCCTTGACTGAAAATGATGGCCTATATGCATATTCTGGAAGGTTATATATCGTTAAGTTATTTGATACGCTTCCTGTATACATTGTAAAATTTAATATGGAGGAAAATGATATATAATTTCGTCATTTGACGCTCGTTTATTTATAGAAAATTAAAAGGCGGTAGAAAGAGAAAACAAAAACATATGCGACGTTTATGGACATGGTGCTCTAGTTAGTTACATTAGGAGAAGCTTTTTTTATCTCGAGAACATTGGGAAAAATTGAATTTTTATGCAACACAATCCAGCACAATCGAGACAAGCGATGGGTTCAGAAAGGGCAAGAGACACCGTCGGTTCGAAAACAAGATTGATTCGACAAGAAAGTCATGTTGTGCGTTTGGTGGAACTTTGAAGGAATCGTGCATTTTGAGTTGGTTCCAAATGGTCGTGCCATCAGTGCCGAACTTTACTGTCAGCAACTGGAGCGGGTCTACGAAAAGTTGAGCAAAAGTACCCGGCTATGATCAACCGAAAGCGCGCTTTGATGCAGCAGAACAATGCCAAGCCACACACCGCCAAGAAGACCAAAGACAAGTTTGAAGAGCTGGAAGGCGTTGAGGTTCTGCCACACCCAGATTACAGTCCTGACTGTGCTCCATCAGATTACGGCCTTTTCCGCTCAATGCAACACTTTCTGAAGGGCCGCCGATTCAATTCGTTTGATGAAGTCGAAGAAGCGTGTCAAGAATTCTTTGATTCGAAGCCGGCTGAATGGTACTTTTACCAGATCCGAAAGCTTGCAGATCGATGGCAGAAAGTCTTGGAAAATGATGGTCTTTATTTTGAGAAATAATTTTTGTTGTTTTTGTTATTACTTGGCGAGTAAAATTTCAATTTTTTGCAAGTGTTTACGAACTTTTGGGACAACCTAATAATATACGAATTGTAAGGTATTTGAAAAAACTTGAAATACGTGAATAGCTGTGATGTATTGTTGTCACATAATTGAAAGGGGAAAACCAAATGGTCGACATGTCCGTTTGATTTTTTTTCTGCTAAAATGGATTGTTTACAAAACTGAGATGAAAACTGAATCAGGAGGTCACAACCAAAATAGTATCATCATTTCAATTTAAAGCTAAATGCATTCTTATTGTTCAAAGTAGAGTCCATTAGTGTCATCGCAGAATTCCAGTAAGATATATTTAATCATTTAAATATATCTAAGGAACACATCACATAAAAGAAGAAGATTCACAGGAGAGACTGAGGCAAAGAGGGACAGAGGAAAGCAGCGCATAACATACTTGATAAGGTTTGGCAAATGGATGGCAGACCAGCGTTTAGGAGAAATAACAAAAAGGCAAAAATACACCACGTATATATATATATATATATATATATATATATAGATAGATAGATAGATTGATTCTCTCCCATCGAATTCGACGTATGAGAGTCAAGCAGATCAATTCCTAGGAAATTGACAGCCCAACACCAGCACATGAGATTTGATTCTAGTAGTGAAGGTTTTGTGCAGAACCGTCCACACTTTTCGAAGAGCAATTGATGCACACCAAACGACCTCCGCAAGTTTTGAATTCAGAGTTCTCCTTCTCCTAGACCAGTTTCCATCCAAGCTATAGAACCCAGTCTGCCCTGCTATTTATTCATAGCTGTAGGGAGAAAAAGGGGATTCATACCTTTTCGTAAATGAATGCAATGGATTCGACTGCAGTTCGAACTCGGCTCTCCGATTCATCAATCCGAGCCGCTATACAGTTCTCCACAGCCTGTCACCTCTAAGTGTTGACTTCAATAATTACTTTTATATTTACACACACTCTATCTCTGACATTGAGCACTTTATCCCATAAATATAACAGACCTTAAGAGTAGATATATGTTTCTCAAAGTAGAGTACAATAGTGTTATAAAAACTGCGGAGAATTTCAGTAATATATCTTTAATCATTTCTAAGATCCAGCAGTTCAAAGCTTAATCTAATTTTAATTTCCGTAACACGATTTGGACAATTTTGTTGTTACATCGTATATATATATATATATATATATATATATATATATATATATATATATATGATATATACACTAATCAAGGCAATAAAACCACTAAGACTCTAGGGATTATTGATTGTGGAAGAATATGAAACAAAATATTATAGATGAGAGAGAACAATGAAAGAACAGGGAGTAAGAAGACAGAAGATAACAATTGAAGGCTAGACTGACTCCTCAAAGATTAAGAAGAGACTTGAAACAACAGAAATGTGATTGTCTACAGAATGATGGTGTTGATGCCATAGGCCGTCCATGTGAGCAACAACGAGTTTTTGTAGAGAATGGAAACAAAAAGAAAATGCTTAAAATCAGGAAGAGGCAGCTAAGATTTCTGAGGCACGTAATAAGGAATAAGGGCTTGGAAAACCTGATACTCACAGGACAGATTGGGACAAAGAGGGACAGAGGAAAGCAGCGCGTAATATACTTGATAAGCTTGAGTAAATGGGTAGGAGAACAGGGGTTTTGGAGAAACGACAAAAAGATAAAACTTATTAAGAGCTTCAAGAGGCAGGAAGATGTGAAAGGCCATGATCCCCTACGTCCTGAAGGAACATATCACATAAAAGAAGAAGATACACAGGACAGATTGAGGCAAAGTGGGACAGAGGAAAGCACTGCGTAACATACTTGGTAAGGTTGAGTAAATGGTTGGCAGAACAGGGTTTTGGAGAAACGACAAAAAGATAAAACTTATTAAGAGCTACAAAGGACAGGAAGACGTGGAGTGCCATAATCGCCTATGCCCTGAAAGAACGCGTCACATAAAAGAAGATTCACAGGAGAGATTGTGGCAAAAGAGTGACAGAGGCAAGCAGCACGTAATATACTTGATAAACTTGAGTAAATTGATGGCTGAACAGAGTTTAGGATAAATAACAAAAAGGCAAAAATTCATAGCATGCGGATTTCCTGAAATTAAAATAAGTGGGGAATTGTTATTTATGCTGAAGTCAATCTATTGAACTGCAAACAAAACCAACCTCATTCGATAATAACAGATCGTATAGAATATCGGTAGCTAACGCCTCTACCAGACGTATGAGTGGGCAATTGAACAATTTGAGGATACCCGTCTACCAGGGCTGCTAGCCAATCTCTATTGCAGAGGCCTGCCCAGGCGCATTTGTGTTTAGTCAACACCCGCCTGTGGTTTATATACTGTGACAATGCTGATGAGACCTTAGTTACAGTTTCTGGGAAAGATCTAGAGTGATCAACAAGACTCAAACGTTCAAGCTGTCTGCCCCGATGATTAGTGCTAGCATAGGTATCCACAGCCCCCAAGGGTCCCGTTTACCCATTTTCACTTACAAATCACTTGGCTTGGCTCAACCCGTGGTATGATTTACATGCACTTTCCAAAGGTGGCGCACACTGGGATCGACCCCTCCGGTCGCCTTCCTGACAAAGAGAACGTTCTAACTACTCGGCCACGACACATAAACACATAGCAACAGATAATTAACTTATCAATGTCGTCATTTGATCAAAGTCTCCGTTTATGGACGCCTGTGATTATAAGAAATATATAAAGAAGTGAATTAAATATTTTTACCTTTGCATGCTGGGAATGTTCTTTTTGGGGTTTTTTTCTGACTCTAAATTTCCAAAAGCTTTTCTGATCTGTGACTTCAAAATAACCGGTCGAAAACATTTTTGGGATTTTATATTTGTCTATAAATGGAACTTCGTTGTGTATTCAGATTTTTATGCAGAAGTCAATCTATTGAACTGCAAACTAAACCAGATACCATTCGACAGCAACAGATAATTAACTATCAAATGCATCATTTGATCAAAGCCTTTGTTTAAAATCTGGCTGATGACCCCCAAGTTTTTTTTTTTTATATACCAGCCTATTAAAATATATTCAAATCGATCGACATAATCTTACGTTCTTATCTCTTCAACTATTGGAAACAAATCGTCTTTGTTAACGCAAAGTACTCGGCGCTCAAACTTACGAAGTCTTCACATTTAATGAGAGTCGATGCATACATTTGTTTTTTTGGCATTTTCCGAGTAAATATCGAAAGAAAGTGTTAGATAAAAGAAAGTTTAATTTTTGCGCGAATTTTGGAAAAGAGGCATTGTCATAAATCTACGAAATTACTTGGACAAGTATTTGAATTCTTATTCTTTTGGTCGTAAGACTTGCAACCAATATATTCTTAAGCTTTCATCAGTTCTATTTTATAGTTTTTATTCCAGGAATTCTCAAAATACCTATTTCCAACCTCATACTTATATGGGGAGCATTTGATATTTTATGGGAGATCAGCGGATATCATCAATTAACGGTTTAAAATATTTTTCAAAGATAAGGTCATCATACATTCCTGATTAGATTCTAAATGACGAATTGGCAACCCTAAGTTTCACGAGATTACATTATTTCCTGCAAATAAAACTGAAGAAATCCCAAGACAGTGCTATGTGTTGTACATACTTATTTCAGGAAGAGAAAAAGAAAAATGATGACAACTTGTTGCAAAGAATGCACAACTTCATAGTGCATGGAATACTTCAAGGATAATCAGAGGATTAAAAAGATTATCATAGGATTAAAAAGATTAAATTTTACTTTTGAAAGTGTTCCTTCCCCTATAATTGAAGCATAAAAAAAACTACCCTTTAAAAATGATTTTGTGTTTCCTTTTCATCCACTTGGACTGCACGTTCGTTTAACTGTTTCCACCGTACAAGGATGGATAGAAAAAATTCAGACATCTATACATATATAAAAGGCAGAATGTGTGCGTGTATGTTCGTTTATATGTTTGATCGGATCTCCTACATTTTTCATCCGATTTAAAACCAAATTTGACACAGTTACTGATAATGATCCTGCGAAGGTTTTGACTGTTTTGATTTGTCAATATTTAAATTAATATTATCGATTTTTTCAGATTGAATTTTAAATAGCTAAACGGCAACACTAAGTTTCACGTGATTGCATTATTTCCTGCCAATAAAACCAGAGAGAAACAAAGACAATGCTATATGTTGTACAGATTTGTTTCACGTAGAAAAAAGAGGCGAAAATGAATACAACTGGTTGCAAAGAACACACAGCTATTGTGCATGAAATTCTTCGAGGATTGTCATACTGTTAAAAAATATATTAAATTTAAATATAATTTAAATTTGTTTTATTTCACTCTTTTCTTTATAGTTATAATCTACAAGAGGCAAAATAGATGTAAGTAATTATTTTGGAAAAAATGTTTCATATTGAGTAGATTTTTTTATTTGGGTTTAATATAGTAACTAAAAAAAACTGAGGGACTTTTGAATTATCCGAGCGGTGGGTAACACCTCTACCAGACGTATGAGCCGACAAATTGACGTGTTTCAAGCTCACAGGGACATGAAAAGAATGAAGATCGTCGTATAAACACGTCTGTAGCTGTTTTTTGAACGTGATGATGTGCACGTGTTTATTCGTCCGTGTCTGAAAATACACCTTATGTGAAAACGTATATACACGTCTACGCAGGAAAAGTGTTTCAAAGAGTTGTGCATTGATATTTGAAAACATCGAAATCTGCACATAAAATTCATGATATTCTTATTTAGAAAAAAAAACTGAGGACGAAGAAGGATTTTTTTCAAGCAACAACAAACGGGTGTCTGTCGAATGAAGACAGATGCATGTAAAAAAAGTAAATTAAGAGATTAGTTTTATAGGCAAAAAAGTGGATATAAATAAAAATGAATAATTATTTTGAAAAAAAGAACAAAAAAACTTTTCATTTTCGGACGATTATTTATTTGGTTTTAATACAGTAACTAAAAACCTGTAATATTTTGGAATTACTCGAGTGATGGCTAACACTTTCACCTGACGTATCAGTTGACAATTTGAATCGTTTCAACCGCAGAAGAATCAAGATCGACGTATAAACACGTCTATAGCTCGTTTTTGAATGTTATGTTTTTTGTTTTATTTTGTTTTGTTATTTTGTTTTTGATGTGTTTATTCGTCTGTGTCTGAAAAAAATAATTTCAGTAAAAACGTCTACGCCGAAAAAGGAATTGTGTCGCTTTTTACTCATCTGACGTACACAATTGTTTCCAGTCGTTTAATACCTACAAGTAAATATCTACACACACATTTCTGTTGGCCAACCATTCTAAATTACAGTGGTCCATGCAACTTTTCTGCCTGTTACACACAATTTTAGCACCGTTACTATCCAAAAGTTTACGTACCTCGACAACAGTATCTGGTTTAGCTTAACGTGTATTCGGATGAGATTATATGACCGTTCAACCTTTTACACCGCAGGTTTTAAAACGTTTTCTCAAACTCATTGTATCATAACATTTACACTTTTACTCGTCGCCTTGTGAGCAGACGCCAGCTTATAATAGCGTTTATTTCATATTTCATTATCCTTGGGTCCATGACGCATATTTCAAACGTAACCCAATTATTCCAACATCAAATACAGCTACATATCCTTGCCTTATTTACATTACGTGACCTTCCCGCCAAGAACTGTTTGCACACGGCACCTACTTATGGTCGAATGATCAAATCAGGACGCCTATTCGAATGCCATCCGCCATTACCATCCTCTTAATAAGAGTCGCTGACATCACTTCATTCAGTGGTACTGACAATGTAATCCATCTGAAGAGGGGATCGGTTGCTGACAGCGTGTGAATCACCGATGCACTCTCGTAGGGTTAAGCGTTTACTCCTTAATGAGAGGCTAATAGAAGTGACCGGAGAGTTGAACAATATGTCAAAGAATGAATTGTATCCTGCTACGAACATAACGAAGTTATTTTAATCTTGTATTACTGTATTTTGTCTCCTGATGGATCGGCAACGTTGGCATTCTGGTTTGAGCCATAACAGGAAAGTTAAAAGCTTCAGAGAGAATATGATAATGATAATAATAATAATAATAATAATAATAATAATGATGATGATGATGATGATGATGATGATGATGATAATAATAATAATAATGATGATAATAATAATAATAATAATAATAATGATGATGATAATAATAATAATAATAATGATGATAATAATGATGATGATAATAATAATAATAATAATAATAATAATAATAATAATAATAATAATAATAATAATAATAAAATAATTGCTTAAAAGCGCCATAGAATTTTTTTTAATTTTTAATTTCTAAGTTAAAAAAACACGATCTCTTCAATCATTGGTTATGGCGGCAAATTTAATGAACGAGTAATTTAGCTGAATTTCAGTTCTTGATGGATATTTTAAGTGTTTAAATCAAAAAGAGAAAACGGTTTACGTGAGTCCTTAACCGCCCGAAGATTACGCAAAACGCTTTTACGCCTTATTCCCCCAAAATATTTCTTTCTTACTATATATATATATATATATATATATATATATATATATATATATATATATATATATATATATATATATATATATATATATATATATATCGGCAACGATCCTTCATTTATACATGTTTTATTAAAGGCGTCAGAGAATGTACCACGATTAAGCTTTTTATTCAATTTTTCTTGTTCTTGTTCGAACAAGTGATTTCTTTCCTGGACACAGAGTGCGTAGAAACTGTCCAAATGTTCTCTAATACCGAGCGCTTTCGCCTATACATTTAGCCGTTATCAAAGATGATTTTATTTTTTTATTTTTAACTGAATGTATGCGTTCAGTGCATGTATATAGAGGAACAGTATTAAACAGCATTTACCGTCCTGAATGTTCGAGAAATTTTCACAGAAAATATTCGTCCTCCGACAGGATTCGAACCTGTATACTATACGGAACCGTCATTTAGCTTGACGTGCCTTTAACCGATTTGGCCACAGAAGCGCGTTCGGCTAGGAAGGTCGAAGTTACTGTATTTGAACTTCAATCTTCTATGAATCTCTCACGTACATTCATATCTGCTCATGGCGTATCAAATGTAAACAAATGACGTCACACATTATGAAATATATATGCATATTTCATTAAAAGCAACAGACTGTACTACGGGTAAGACGATGCATTTTCTGAATGTAGTTGTGTTATTTTCCTTGTTCGCCGCCGGTTCATGTAATTTGATAGTTGTATATTTAAGCAGCAATCCTTCGTTTATCCATGTTTCATTAAAAACGACAGACAAGGTACTACGGTTAAGACGAGTATTGTTTTTTTTTTTTCTGAATAACACTAGTACATTCAGAAAAAATCTCGTCTTAACCACCTGCACACCCTTGCTAACAGCTCCTGGTACTAGCAAGCGGTCGCTCAACTAGATACTGGCCAGGCTCGAAATTGCTTAACTTCTGTGATCGTACAGCACAGGTGTAATAAGCCTGTTAGAGTGTGAGAGAGTATAGAATCGTCTGGTATAATTTAGTCATCTTTAGTTTGTAACTCATAAAAAATTAAGGAGAAAAAGATATTTTCAAGTTAAATGGCAAATTATATACAATTAATAAATAAATATATTTTTAAGTAAATTATCGAGTCTAGAAGAATCTCAATAGATTACAGAAAACACTTGACGGCCGTTTCGTTCCATTTTAGGACACATCAGCAGTGCGCATCCACTACTGAGAATCGAACTCGGACCGTTACGATATAACCAAAACCTCATAGACACTGGACCAACGCTTCTCGGGGAAGAAGCGGTAACTATGTTTTTATTTATTGATTTTTTGTTGTTTATTTTTATTTTTATTTTTTTACTGTTTTATATATCGGCGACCTTACAAGGATACCGTTCCACAATTATATTAATATAATCCTACGGTGTGATAGTAATACCGCTCAGTAAACATTGATAGATTGTCGACTAGAGTTTCTTTGATCTAGATGCAAATATATATTTTCTATATTTATAATACTGAAATTCTTTGTTTAATCTTTCGACATTACTATTGATATTGTCCATTAGCATTCAAGGCAATGACTAAGGTTTCATTTTTGACGCTATTTACAAATAAAATGCCGCCTCTGAGGCAAAGATAGAAACTTAACTGCAGCCATTGAATAAATACCTAACAAAAATCTCAGCGATATATTTAGTATGAAACTCTATTTGATTCATAAATAATTTCCGTTTTTGGTGATCAATTATAATCTTGAGTTTATCATGGTAACTAAACGTTTCTTGAATATATTATGACAACTGATGAAAAATGGTTTGCATACGACAATGTTCAACAGATTGACAAGGCTAAATCTCCCAAAGCGTCATCTTCACTCAAGGAGTAAGGTCCCAAAACACTAATCGATAGAAACAACTCCGGCGTTACTCCAATGCCGCAAGTTACTTACTCGACACCAGGTTACTCCTGGATGCAAACAAAAAGCTAGGTTGGGTAGTGCTGCCACACATACCATATTCTCCTGATTTAGCCCCTTCAGACCACTCCTTTTTAGGTAGCTCTCTATCAATTTGAGGGGTGTTTCGTTCAACAACAACGTTGAGCTTAAAACGTAGTTTGATGAATTTATCGATTCTAAACGTCGTGATTGAACAGCTAGGGGATTGTTTGAAGGAGGTCGTAAACAATGAAAGGGAATATATATATATATATATATATATATATATATATATATATATATATATATATATATATAGTTTTCTGTCATAGCTTCAATTCTCGGGTTCGATAATGAAGAAAAGTATTTCCCGTGACGCACCCTATAATTAGATGGGTAATTTTCGAAAAAAGTATTTGAGGATTTAATAGCTTACTGTACTAGGAAGTCCAAGTCACCGACTGTTCGGTGTCATTTTCCTTTGTGTTACGACGCAGAGCCATGATCACCTATCTAATGGGCTTGTGTAAATGGGTGAATAAGGATAGTAAAAGGACATGCATTACTAAGCTACAAAGGATAGGATGCTGTGGAGAGCCATGATCACCTATCTAACGAGCTTGTGTAAATGAATGGGTGAATAGGTATAGTAAAAGGACAAGCATCACTTAGCTACAAAGGATAGGATGTTGTGGAGAGCCATGATCACTTATCTAACGAGCTTGTGTAAATGAATGGGTGAATAGGGATAGTAAAAGGACAAGCATCCCTAACCTACAAAGGATAGGATGTTGTGGAGAGCCATGATCACTTATCTAGCGAGCTTGTGTAAATGAATAGAGATCGGGAGGAATAGTAAAAGGACAAGCATCACTAAGCTACAAAGGATATGATGTTGTGCTGAGCCATGATCACCTCTCTAACGAGCTTGTCCTTTTACTATCCCTATTCACCCATTCATTTACGCAAGCTCCTTAGATAGGTGATCATGGCTCTCTACAACATCCTCTCCTTTGTAACTTAGTAATGCTTGTTTTTTACTATCCATTCCCGATTCCTATAGATAGGTGAAGCACCCCGAACCAATCTAGAGCTAAATCCACGCAAGTGACTGATCTGCGTTTAGTGGGATTAGCAAGGACTAATTTTTTATGAAGTCTTTCAAAACAACCAAACGGTAAATTCTAAGCTGTATACTGAACAGATGAACATACTCAAAGAGGCGATTCAATCTGAGGGGTGTTTCGTTCAACAACGATGTTGAGCTTAAAACCTGGCTTGATGAATTTTTCGAGTCAAAACCTAATGATTTCAATCGTCGAGGTATTGAATAGTTAGTTGATTCTTGGCAGAAGTTCCTAAACAAGGAAGGGGAATAAATTGCTGGATGATTCATCAGAACTATTAATAAAAAAATAAATATAAAAACAAAATATTAAAAAACCAACGGATTTATATAATCATCTAATAAAATTAAATAAAATATAATTGTACTTTATCTTTTGTTTTAAGCATTGGTTACAGAGAGTAAGAGCAAGAGTTAAAGACAAGTCTTTTAAGAAGAGGATAAAGAGAAGGACGGGGATGAAGATCAAGCCATCAGAAAACGTCGATTGACATTACATTTGAATATTTGAAGATTATGGCTATCAGGAAAGCAAGTTGGAGGAAGGGAGTTCCACTGATGGAAAGTGCGAGAGTTGGAGTAGAAGAGGTAGTTAAATTAAACTCTTTCAACAGTGAAAGTGTGGGACCAAGATGCCAACCTTAGTAGCATGCTTAAATTCCGAACAATATAAACAGTGTAAATAGTTATACCCCATCTCAGAAATATAGACAGATCCCAAAGAAGGCCGGGGTGTACAACGGCTGAAATGTCATAAATATGGCAATGAAGATGAGGACAACATTCCGAACAATGTAAACAGTGTAAATAGTTATAATATCTCATCTCAGAAATATAGACAGATTCCAAAGAAGGCCGGGGCGTACAACGGCTGAAATGTCATAAATATGGCAATGAAGATGAGGACAACATTCCGAACAATGTAAACAGTGTAAATAGTTATAATATCTCATCTCAGA